>SJYW01044154.1:195956-210298 GCA_006410735.1 Raphicerus campestris
AACTCCCTGATGTTCAAGCTGGTTTTAGAAAAGGCAGAGGAACCAGAGATCAAATTGTCAACATCCACTGGATCATGGAAAAAGCAAGAGAGTTCCAGAAAAACATCTATTTCTGCTTTATTGACTATGCCAAAGCCTTTGACTATGTGGATCACAATAAACTGTAGAAAATTCTGAAAGAGATGGGAATACCAGACCACCTAACCTGCCTCTTGAGAAATCTGTATGCAGGTCAGGAAGCAACAGTTAGAACTGGACATGGAACAACAGACTGGTTCCAAATAGGAAAAGGAGTACGTCAAGGCTGTATATTGTCACTCTGCTTATTTAACTACTATGCAGAGTACATCATGAGAAACGGTGGACTGGAAGAAACACAAGCTGGAATCAAGACTGCCAGGAGAAATGTCAGTCACCTCAGATATGCAGATGACACCACCCTTATGGCAGAAAGTGAAGAAGAACTAAAAAGCCTCTTGATGAAAGTGAAAAAGGAGAGAGAAAAAGTTGGCTTAAAGTTCAACACTCAGAAAATGAAGATCATGGCATCCGTTCCCATCACTTCATGGCAAATAGATGGGGAAACAGTGGAAACAGTGTCAGACTTTATTTTGGGGGGCTCCAAAATCACTGCAGATGGTGACTGCAGCCATGAAATTAAAAGATGCTTACTCCTTGGAAGAAAAGTTATGACCAACCTAGATAGTATATTCAAAAGCAGAGACATTAGTTTGCCGACGAAGGTCCGTCTAGTCAAGGCTATGGCTTTTCCTGTGGTCATGTATGGATGTGAGAGTTGGACTGTGAAGAAGGCTGAGTGCCGAAGAATTGATGCTTTTGAACTGTGGTGTTGAAGAAGACTCTTGAGAGTCCCTTGGACTGCAAAGAGATCCAACCATTCCATTCTAAAGGAGATCAGCCTTGGGATTTCTTTGGAAGGAATGATACTAAAGCTGAAACTCCAGTACTTTGGCCACCTCATGCAAAGAGTTGACTCATAGGAAAAGACTCTGTTGCTGGGAGGGATTGGGGGCAGGAAGAGAAGGGGACGACCAAGGATGAGATGGCTGAATGCCATCATGGACTCGATGGACGTGAGACTGAGTGAACTCCGAGAGATGGTAATGAACAGGGAGTCCTCGTGTGCTGCAATTCATGGGGTCGCAAAGAGTCAGTCATGACTGTGCGACTGAACTGAACTGAACTGACAACATATTATGAAAATAAGATGTTTAAAATTAGTAGAATGTGAGTGCCAGATTATTGACCTACAGATCAGTTGAAATATTTGTAGACTCATGAGGTAGGTAAACATTTATGATATATATATTAGTCATTAGGCAAAACATTTGGCAAATAAATCACATACTGTTTTATCTATTTTAAATTAGTCTATCTTAAATCGTATGATGAGCAAGTGAAAGGATATTCAGTATTTCATTTAAAATCAGAATAACACATATTAGAAAAGTTATAGACGACTATTTAAAATTGTTGTAATGTGGGATATTATTTGAAAAAATTATTGAAAGTTGAAATTCAAACAGAGAAGTTTAGAATTATTACAATTGTAATGAAGGAAAACACAATGAAGTAAAGTTAAAATAAGTGATGGAGAAATATTTACCATGTATATGCCAAAGATTTACATTATAATGCATGATTTCAAACTAGTAGAGAAAATACAGTATTCACCTTCCAGGCTATTTTCTTACACATCCCCAGTTGTGTGTTCTTCATCTTCTTTGCTAACCTTGTACTGTCAACACTGATCATTAAAGGGACATATTGCATTATCATGTTAAGAACACAAACTCTTAGTTTCAACAAAATTGAATTCCATTTCTATTGCCATTTTTTGGGTTTCCCTGTGGCTCAGCTGGTAAAGAATCTGCTTGCAATGCAGGAGACCTAGGTTCAATCTCTGGGTTGGGAAGCTCCCCCTGGAGAAGGGAAAGGCTACCCACTTCAGTATTCTGGCCTAGAGAATTCCATGGACCGTATAGTCCATGGGGTCGCAAAAAGTCAGACAGTACTGAGTGACTTTCACACACATACATAATGAATGTGAGTATTTACTTAGTATCAGTAGTCCTGTGTTTGTGAAGCAGAGGAGTAAGTTACACCTACTTTACAGAATTAGTGTATTTACAGTAAACTAACATTTAGTACCCAGCACGTAGTAAGGGCTTAATATTCATTAACTATTTTAATATGTACATAGACAAAGTTAAGACAAAACACTTGTATAAAATAGAAAAAGATGCACATATTTCAAGTCTCTTAAGAAAAAAAAATGAGTACAAGTAATCAAAATGGGTAGGACATAAAGTATAAGGCAAATAAGAACAAATAAGATGACAAAATTAAAACCAACTATGGTGGCTCATATGGAAAGAATCTACCTCCTATGTATGAGACCTGGGTTCAATCCCTATGTTGGAAAGATACCTTGGAGAAGGGAATGGAACCCACTCTAGTGTTCTTGCCTGGAGAATTCCATGATCAGAGGAGCCTCGAGGGCTATAGTATATGGGATCACAAAGAGCCGGACACGACTGAGTGACTAACACTTTTCATATGTGATATGATTGGTGCAAGGTGTTAAAACTTTCCCATAGAAAAATCCTCAGGTTGAATTTGAAATATTTAACACACCTTGATGATATCTATAGGAATGACATGGGAAATGTGCCTTGTATATGATTTATTATCAAACCACGGTACAAAAATACATGTCTATGAAAGGAACTCTTCTGGAAATGAGTAAACTGCCAAATGGAAGTATTTCCAAATGTTAATCATGACAGTAGATGGTTTGAAAACTACAGGCATTTTATTGCCAGATCAATTTGACAATGCCACTAAATTAATTGCTTAATTAAAACACCCTTACTGCCTTATTTATTAAGTATATTGTTTTCCCTTTTAGGAACAAAGCCTCTGAATAACTCACTTTATAGGGGATCCCACTAGTTTGTTCATGACAACTTTTACTTGTTTTTAGAGGTATGCTTTTCAAGATCTTCTATTTTTTTTTAAACCAGGTATATTGTTAAAGATTTCACAGTAGAAAAAGAAAATGTTACAATATTCAAGTGGAGCAAGCAAAAGGGCTTTTATATCTATTTGGTCTGCAAACAATAAGACTGAACAAGCTAGCTCAGTGCTGTAGCAAAGGTTAAGAAATGCAGAGGCGACTACATAGGAGAAAAAGCTTGGAATTAGTACAGATACAGTTAGAGCAAGAGCTCCTTGCAAGTTCCCTGGGGAAAATGCCTTTATTAACAAGGGCCACACCCTGGGGTACATTTATTTATTTTCTTTTGTACTTATTTTACTTTTTAAAATAGCAACCCATACTAGACACTTGCCTAGACATCCTAGTCTCATCATTTTATTTTCATATGTTCCCCTCTTCAAATTTTAGTGAAATCACTTAAATTGACATGATTCATCATTGTTCCCTTTTCTCACTAATGGTTTTCCATTCAATTCTATATTTGTTCATCCCTTCAACCACGTGTTAATAAAATCAAAGTCCCTTATCTTGAGTGATGAAGTCTTTCTCTATATTTGCTTTTAATTTTCCTTTAAAAAAAACTCCCTATGATTTTCTCTAGTCACAGAATATCTGTTTCTTAAATGTTCAGATAGTGTTACATAGCACACATTCAGGAACTAATTTAAAATTAATTTTAATTTTCAAATAAATTTCATTTTCATATATCCATCTATAAGAATTTATTTTATTTCTCTTTGGTGACCTTCAATTTTGGGGCAGGTTTACCAAAAAAAAATTAATAACACATTCTCTGTGATATAAGCTACTCAATATGTACTAGTGTAAAATAAACCTCCATAACTTTAAAACTTCAATATTTTCATCTCCATGAAATGTTCTATATACAAAACTATCTAGAGTAAATGTGAAATCATATTTTCCTCAATAAATGCTCTCCTTTTAAATATTAAGATGGAAAGTCAATATAAAAACTGCATTAATTCCTCTTGCTTGAAATGCTCTTAGTAAATAGTTCTCTGTCCAAAAATGAGAAAATGTGGAATATTAATTCTAACTCCAGACTAAATCACTCACCAGTTAAGAATATCTGTTTCTAAANTCCCTATGTTGGAAAGATACCTTGGAGAAGGGAATGGAACCCACTCTAGTGTTCTTGCCTGGAGAATTCCATGATCAGAGGAGCCTCGAGGGCTATAGTATATGGGATCACAAAGAGCCGGACACGACTGAGTGACTAACACTTTTCATATGTGATATGATTGGTGCAAGGTGTTAAAACTTTCCCATAGAAAAATCCTCAGGTTGAATTTGAAATATTTAACACACCTTGATGATATCTATAGGAATGACATGGGAAATGTGCCTTGTATATGATTTATTATCAAACCACGGTACAAAAATACATGTCTATGAAAGGAACTCTTCTGGAAATGAGTAAACTGCCAAATGGAAGTATTTCCAAATGTTAATCATGACAGTAGATGGTTTGAAAACTACAGGCATTTTATTGCCAGATCAATTTGACAATGCCACTAAATTAATTGCTTAATTAAAACACCCTTACTGCCTTATTTATTAAGTATATTGTTTTCCCTTTTAGGAACAAAGCCTCTGAATAACTCACTTTATAGGGGATCCCACTAGTTTGTTCATGACAACTTTTACTTGTTTTTAGAGGTATGCTTTTCAAGATCTTCTATTTTTTTTTAAACCAGGTATATTGTTAAAGATTTCACAGTAGAAAAAGAAAATGTTACAATATTCAAGTGGAGCAAGCAAAAGGGCTTTTATATCTATTTGGTCTGCAAACAATAAGACTGAACAAGCTAGCTCAGTGCTGTAGCAAAGGTTAAGAAATGCAGAGGCGACTACATAGGAGAAAAAGCTTGGAATTAGTACAGATACAGTTAGAGCAAGAGCTCCTTGCAAGTTCCCTGGGGAAAATGCCTTTATTAACAAGGGCCACACCCTGGGGTACATTTATTTATTTTCTTTTGTACTTATTTTACTTTTTAAAATAGCAACCCATACTAGACACTTGCCTAGACATCCTAGTCTCATCATTTTATTTTCATATGTTCCCCTCTTCAAATTTTAGTGAAATCACTTAAATTGACATGATTCATCATTGTTCCCTTTTCTCACTAATGGTTTTCCATTCAATTCTATATTTGTTCATCCCTTCAACCACGTGTTAATAAAATCAAAGTCCCTTATCTTGAGTGATGAAGTCTTTCTCTATATTTGCTTTTAATTTTCCTTTAAAAAAAACTCCCTATGATTTTCTCTAGTCACAGAATATCTGTTTCTTAAATGTTCAGATAGTGTTACATAGCACACATTCAGGAACTAATTTAAAATTAATTTTAATTTTCAAATAAATTTCATTTTCATATATCCATCTATAAGAATTTATTTTATTTCTCTTTGGTGACCTTCAATTTTGGGGCAGGTTTACCAAAAAAAAATTAATAACACATTCTCTGTGATATAAGCTACTCAATATGTACTAGTGTAAAATAAACCTCCATAACTTTAAAACTTCAATATTTTCATCTCCATGAAATGTTCTATATACAAAACTATCTAGAGTAAATGTGAAATCATATTTTCCTCAATAAATGCTCTCCTTTTAAATATTAAGATGGAAAGTCAATATAAAAACTGCATTAATTCCTCTTGCTTGAAATGCTCTTAGTAAATAGTTCTCTGTCCAAAAATGAGAAAATGTGGAATATTAATTCTAACTCCAGACTAAATCACTCACCAGTTAAGAATATCTGTTTCTAAATTATTTCAATCATTCTGAAACTGCAAATAAAAATATGTGCAGTATTTATAAGAATCACAAGCACTTTGAGATTTATGAAATGGGGGAAACTTAGCCATTTTTCCATTCAGCTGTTGCAATCCTGAGAGTTATTGATGGATTAATGATATGTGTAAGTGGCAGCGATATAAGTAGGTGGAAAGTTTCAGAAGTCTGGAATGTGTAAGTTTTATGTCAAGCAGACTTTGAAATGGAGAACTCTTGCAGTTCACTTTCAGCAACATGAAATAGCCATTCACTTAGGCTCCAATTTTAGCCTCTATAATTGGTTCACTGAAAAACAATAATACACCAAAATTCTTATTCAAGCAATTTTTCTATAGCAACAAGACTTTCTTTTATTACCTGTGTATTTTGGTTTAGTTTTTAAGAGTCAAGTAATTCCCAAAGAGGTTTGTATGTTTCCATTGAATTTTTCAAAGTAATGAGTTTCCACCTTATAAATGAAAGATAGGATGGAAGGTTAATTTTACAGTGGAAGGAGTTACAGGAACCAATAGACCACATTTGTATTTCATTCCAGCAGACAGTTTACAGCATTTGCTCAATAGGAGCCAAGTGGTTACTTCCGTCATTAGTCAATTAGCAAGGGATGCAATTTCAATATGTTCTGCTATTAATGTAGATTGCTATTTAAACATTTTACCCATTTTACATCTACTCTTCAAGATCATGGCAGTTGGTCAATGAGGTAGACATTTGGGTTCTCATAGTTCCTTGCCACTCAGTATGTTTTGCGGGACTAGCTGGTAGACAGGACAATGTTAGAGGCCTTTCTGGTCTTCAGTGGCCATGTTAGATAAAATTACATTAAAATATTACATTTTTAAGAAAGCCAGTAAAATAAAGCAATTTATAAGGATTATGAAATTAGCAGAATTCATATAAAATATAAATAAACTTTGCTTGAGTCACAGCACATGGTCTAGAATCTTTGAGAAACATCACCCAGATCTTTGTGTAGGAATACTAAACAAGTGAATACATAGAGAAAGATAGGCTATCTTTATGAATGAACATATGGTTAAGCAGTTATCCCATCACTGTGCCATCATTTTTTTCTGAACTATGGTGCCATTAAATAAATGAAAGTCTAGTTTGAAAGGAATATATTATATTATCTTACTAAGCCTCATTTTGTATGAGGGAGTGCGGTAGATACACTCCAGAATAACAACCAGGATCCTCATCTTCTGATGTTCAAGCCCTTCTTAGGTACCTTCGCCTTGAGTATGGGCGTGACCTGTGTTTGTCTCTAACAGAGAATACAATAAAGGTGACAGGATGCATGTAACTGTATATGGTTTTCACATAATACTGTAGAATCTGTCTTCCTGGAGTCCCTATTCTATTTTGCTGGATTTGAAGAAGTGGCCAACTTGGGAAACCTTATGTGTGCAGTCTCTAGAGCTAGGGCCACCTCTTGACAGCATGCAAGCACATGAGGCCCGTAGTCCTACACTTCAAAGAACTGAATTTTTCAATGTTTTGAGTGAACTTAGAAGTGGAACTTTCCCCAGGTCAAGCTTCAGAGTAGACCATAGTTACAGAGAATACAGTTAAACTGTGACAGGACTTCTAAGTGATAGAAATTGTGATATAATAGAGAAGAACCATGTAGTATCCTATGTCTGTTTATTTTTCAATAAAAAATAAACAAAATCTATAAATCTGTAAGCCACATACCTTGGCTACTCAAGAGTGGTCTTTGAAATTTGCATTTTTTCTTTTAGCTAATGTTTTTTTGAGTTCCTAAGCTATATCAAGTATTTCTTCTGCATTTCAAATATATTTGTTTTAAGCCAAAGCATATTTACATACGTTTGCATTCTTCATTTACTGATGAAATTAAACATCAAGAATACTATTACTTTCCAAAGTTCACTCAACTGGAAATCCAGGTTTGGAAAAGTCTAGAACCTGTCCTCTCAACATTATGATGTATCTCTCAACCAAAATGTCATTTCAAATAACTCTTTTGTGAAAGATATTATGCTTATAACTTTGAAAAGTTTTCTCAATGAATCTTCAAAATTCTAAGTGCATTCCTCCTTACAAAGCAGGAAACCTACTTAGAGAGTTTTAGTAATGCCACACTAAAGTGGCCTACTTGGGAGTCAAACTTATATCTTCTATGCCACAACTGAAACACTTCTACTATGCATTTTGTATCCCATACTGAATATTTCATATCCCCTACTGAAAAGAGTTTTGCATTTTGTGGCAATTTGTGGGGTCTCCCCCTCATAAAGCATGTAAAGGGACAATCAGATGAGTGTTGTGTGGGGTTGGATTTGTCTGCTGCACTAGAAAAAACAAAATAGGCCATCCATCGAGATATGGGATAATTTGATATCCATTTAGTCAATTCCAATTGTTTTGTTAAACAAAAGAAAAACAAATAAAGAAAAAACAGCAATAATCTGAAAAATCAGAAACATGACCAATTGCAGTGGTAGATTTATTGAGTGGAAATTAATTATAATGATGGTTCAAATGAATTTAAGGTTTAAAACATGGGAGAGTTCCAATTTTGGCATATTCTCACCAGGTAGTTCTGGGTAATGCTGATGAAGTCAGATGTATCAATACTTACTGTTCAGACAATACAAGAAACACAGGCAAATACACAGACAGTCACATATCAGAGGACAAATTCTAAATTTTTTATAATGACCACTATTGGTGCCATAAAAACATAAAAAGAACAACTAAACATGAGAATATGCATGGATATTAAAAAGACCAAAAGAAATCACTCAGATGGTTAAAAATCAAGACACTATGTAAATCTTAAATATGTTAATTTTTTTCATGTATTATAAAACAAATAAATACAACTTTAAAAGATAACTAATTTCACAAATTACATAAAACAGAAAATTTGAAGACATTAACTGGGTTAGGAATAAAGTTCATTCATTACAACTAATCTTTGTTGAGTTTTAACTATGCTGTCTGTAGAATACAAGGCAGGGTATGGAATTCAGTACAGTATGGGCCACAGTTTCCATCCCTAAAGATAGTGCAATCTAGTAGAGAAGACAATACCAACATTTACAAGACAGAATTGATCTATACAAAACAGGAATTTTTTTTCAGGAGTGAGTTTCAGGCAATTGATTATAAACACAATAAGAATTCAGAGAATGGCCCTTCAGTAGGATTTCCTTGTCTCTGTCTTGACAAGGAAGATTTTAAGAAGATGAATGAATTAAAGTCTTGAGAGATGAGTAAAAATTGTCTGGGAAGAGATGCAAATGAAAAAGTCAGGTTGAGGTTATATGAAGGAAGCCAAAAGGACAGAGACTGGCAGAAATTACTTTTTTTTTTTCTTAAACAGAGAACAAAGAAATTAAATAAGTAAAAGTCAAATTAAGAAGGACTAGAAAGAGAGAGACAGCCGGTCAGAAAGAGTCAGTCAAGGGAGAACCTTTGCGCAAGGAAGTGACTTGACAAAGTTGGCTTTGAATAAGTTAATGGAGAGACTGGAGCTAGAAAAGTAAGCCAGGAGATAATTGAAAATAAGTTACAAGTCAGGAAGCTAAGCAAAAGTGTTGCTGCAGGGGTTGGTGATGATTTATGCAAGAAAAGGACTCATATGAAGGAAAAGCTAAGAACTATCAGTGTAGTATATCTTCAAAAAGCATATATTGATACACTAAAACTTAGCTTCTCTTGGGACTACTTAATAACAAAATAAACATCCAAAGACAATAAAAAAGAAAAATTGTGCACTTATGTGTATATTTAAACAGCCATTCACTCAGCCTAAGGAATCTGGTTTTTAAAATATGTATATTAAATGAGTAAGAAAAATAAGAGAATAAAGAAAGGCATCTCAAGAGAAATTCCTAGCTAGTTTGATGAGTGAAATATTTGAATCATATACAGCAAAAATGTAAAAATAAAAAAGAGCAAAATCAAAGTGCTAGTTTCTGGTTCAATGGAGTGAGTTGCAGTTTCTAGTCTAGTTCATTGCCCTCTCATATCTTTAGTACAGGTTGAAAGAAACTTTTTTCCCCTCTTCTTCACCTAATATTTCACTCATCTTACAAGATTAGCTCACATTAACCACTTGCTCTCTGCACAGACTGAAGCAAGCATATATTTTCTGTTTCCCAGAGCTCCTATCACAGTACTTTCACATTTTATTGTAATTTTATGTTTATTGATCATCCCTTCATTACATGGTGAGCTTTCTTTTCATTTAAATTTCAGAACAGAATTAACAGAATATCAGGATAAATGAACCCAAAACACAGTGTTGAGTAAATGACTAAATGGGAAAGGCAACTTCTGAAATTAGGAATCCTGTATTTGATGTTCACATAAGGTAGGAAGAAGGATAGTAGTAGTGGTCTCTGAAAAAAGGTCTGTGTGCAAGCGTGCTAAGGAGCTTCGGTTGTGTCAGATTCTTTGTGACCCCCTTGGAATGTAACCCTCCAGACTCCTCTGGAAGGATTCTCCAGGCAAGAATACTGGAGTGGGTTGCCATGCCCTTCTCCAGGGGATCTTCCCAACCAGGGGTCAAACCCACATCTCCTGTGGCTCCTGCATTGCTGATGGATTCTTTACTGCTGAGCTACCAGGCAAGCCTGAAAGGAGGTCAGAGACATGATTATTGATAGNCCGGTCAGAAAGAGTCAGTCAAGGGAGAACCTTTGCGCAAGGAAGTGACTTGACAAAGTTGGCTTTGAATAAGTTAATGGAGAGACTGGAGCTAGAAAAGTAAGCCAGGAGATAATTGAAAATAAGTTACAAGTCAGGAAGCTAAGCAAAAGTGTTGCTGCAGGGGTTGGTGATGATTTATGCAAGAAAAGGACTCATATGAAGGAAAAGCTAAGAACTATCAGTGTAGTATATCTTCAAAAAGCATATATTGATACACTAAAACTTAGCTTCTCTTGGGACTACTTAATAACAAAATAAACATCCAAAGACAATAAAAAAGAAAAATTGTGCACTTATGTGTATATTTAAACAGCCATTCACTCAGCCTAAGGAATCTGGTTTTTAAAATATGTATATTAAATGAGTAAGAAAAATAAGAGAATAAAGAAAGGCATCTCAAGAGAAATTCCTAGCTAGTTTGATGAGTGAAATATTTGAATCATATACAGCAAAAATGTAAAAATAAAAAAGAGCAAAATCAAAGTGCTAGTTTCTGGTTCAATGGAGTGAGTTGCAGTTTCTAGTCTAGTTCATTGCCCTCTCATATCTTTAGTACAGGTTGAAAGAAACTTTTTTCCCCTCTTCTTCACCTAATATTTCACTCATCTTACAAGATTAGCTCACATTAACCACTTGCTCTCTGCACAGACTGAAGCAAGCATATATTTTCTGTTTCCCAGAGCTCCTATCACAGTACTTTCACATTTTATTGTAATTTTATGTTTATTGATCATCCCTTCATTACATGGTGAGCTTTCTTTTCATTTAAATTTCAGAACAGAATTAACAGAATATCAGGATAAATGAACCCAAAACACAGTGTTGAGTAAATGACTAAATGGGAAAGGCAACTTCTGAAATTAGGAATCCTGTATTTGATGTTCACATAAGGTAGGAAGAAGGATAGTAGTAGTGGTCTCTGAAAAAAGGTCTGTGTGCAAGCGTGCTAAGGAGCTTCGGTTGTGTCAGATTCTTTGTGACCCCCTTGGAATGTAACCCTCCAGACTCCTCTGGAAGGATTCTCCAGGCAAGAATACTGGAGTGGGTTGCCATGCCCTTCTCCAGGGGATCTTCCCAACCAGGGGTCAAACCCACATCTCCTGTGGCTCCTGCATTGCTGATGGATTCTTTACTGCTGAGCTACCAGGCAAGCCTGAAAGGAGGTCAGAGACATGATTATTGATAGAAATTGTGCACAATGAAAATGCTTAGCTTGCACATAATTTCCAATCAAGTAAAGACTTGCATATACCCATATATGAAAAGTGAACATATATTTGCCTTGTGTTTCACCTCTTTAAAAATCTTTCATGATCTGCTTTTTTTTTGTTTCCACTACTTTTTAAAAAAATTATTTTTAAAATTTTATTTTTACTTTATTTTACTTTATAATACTGTATTGGTTTTGCCATACATTGACATGAATCCACCATGGATGTATACGAGCTCCCAATCCTGAACCCACCTCCCACCCCATATCATCTCTCTGGATCATCCCTGTGCACCAGCCCCAAGCATCCTGTATCCTGTATTGAACATAGACTGGCACTACATGATAGTATACATGTTTCAAAGCCATTCTCCCAAATCATCCCACCCTCTCCCTCTCCCTCAGAGGCCAAAAGTCCGTTCTATACATNGCCAAACTGAGTCACCTGGCCAGGGCTGCCACTGAGTCTAAGAAATACACTGCTCTCAGAAATTGTGAATTATGAATTATGAAGTTGCTCAGTTGTGTCCGACTCTTTGTGACCCCATGGACTGTAGCCTAGGCTTTTCAGTCCATGAGATTTTCCAGGCAAGAGTACCGGAGTGGATTGCCATTGCGTTCTCCAGGGCATCTTCCCAACTCGAGGATTGAACCCGGTCTCCCGCATTGTAGGCAGATGCTTTACCCTCTGAGCCACCAGGGAAACCTTCTGCTCTCAAGGAAGGCACTTAAAATTATACAGCAACTAAGAGGAAGGAAGGAATCATGTTCTAGTAGACAAAGGGAGCACATAATTGGAAACTTATCCATAGCATCTTTTTATCTAACATCTACTTCTTTTGGCTCCCTTTCATCTCCCATTTTCCCTGTCACCTCTTCTTTCTTTCCTCCTTTTCTACCCTTTTTCTTCTAACAGAAGAATTATTGTAAAAACACTCTGATTCAATATTGCTCAAATGTAAGTAATGTACGGTACAATTTTACAGGAAAATTACACCTGTGAACTTCTGCCATTGAATTACTTTAAGCATAATGTTAATGTTTCAATGTCTATAGTATATAATTTTCTTGTGCTTATATCTCTTTTTCAAGCAGGAAAGAGAAACATATTTCTACATTAGATATGAGACTGCAAAACATTAAAATTTAACTTCAAACATTAATTTACTAAGTCTGGTGATAGATTTTTACATAAATTACCTCACCTATGTCAAGCTAAATTGTGGAAGAAATATTATCTGGCCCAGTTCAGGGACAGTGATGTAATAATGCAGAAAATGCCTATTTGCATTAAAATGTATAAAAATGGCTTGAATGCATCTAATTATCCTCCAGACCTGCCAAGGTGTCTGGTTCATAGCAGATTAAAAAAAAAATTTATATGACAAAGTTTACTTACCAGCTAATGATAACCAATAACCATATTTAACTAATATCTAAGAAAATTATCTCTTAGTTGTTTGTTTCATAAGTGCCAGGCAACTTGTCAGGCATTGAGAATATGATGAAAAGCAAAACAGATTCTTTCTTACTGTACAATGAATGACAGCGGGGAAAAAGGTGGGAATTATCTGTTACTCTGGAATATTTCATAGGATAAATAATCTAGTCAGAAAGGTCAGTGATGACTGAATGACCATATGAAGGAAAAGAAGAGTTAACTGTGCAGTGGAGGTGAGAGACAGAAGGCATTTCAGGCGAGAAGCAATTGTGAAGGCCTTGTGGTAGGAGGAAACACGGCACATCAAATAAGTTCAGTGTGTTAGACCCAGAGCGGGCAAGGGGCATTATATTGCTGCAGGGATGCATTAGATGAAGTATTAGTATTAGTACTGTGAAAGCTCGTATTCAAAGAAAAAATAGAGGCTACTAATATGTTTAAAGCAGAGAGAAATGACCAGTTATATATCACAAAAATAAGTGACTTCAGATTATGGTCAAGTGAGAAGGTAGGAAAATCCTCTCCTCATATATCTTGGGGGAAACGTGCAAAAAAATGCAAACGCACACACATGTAAAATCACATAAAAGCCAAAATACCTTTTTAGTGATTTGGAAATTGATGAAACCAAAGACATAAAATGAGAAGTACTTTTGCTTAAAAATAAACAAACATGCTGAACTTAAAAGAGTGAACATCAGAAGACTAGAAATCTCTGACACTCAGGCTCAAAGCTGTTTGTTTGCTCACCCACATTGCCGAAAGTGAGTGGACATGAAAGTTCTGCCAGAAACTCTTCATGTACGTATGTGTGTGTGCCTGTGTGTGTGCGTGCACACTCAGTCATGTCCGACCCTTTGTGAACCCATGGACTGTAGACCACCAGGCTCTTCTGTCCATGGAACTTTCCAGGGGAGAATACTGGAGTGGGTTGCCATATCCTACTCCAAGGGATCTTCCAGACGCAAGGGTTGAACCCGCATCTCTTGTGTCTCTTGCATTGGAGACAGCATTCTTTGCCACTGTGCTATCTAGGAAGTCTAGAGCAAGCCACAAGGAGAAGCAGTTTCTACTGCCAGCGAAGGGGGATCTCTTATTTTGTAGTGATGGTGATGCCCACTCTCAGTTGCAAGAATGTTTAATGGCTCTGTTAGCTTGATGT
>SJYW01044154.1:213722-254562 GCA_006410735.1 Raphicerus campestris
GTTTGATTCCTGGGTCAGAAAGACTCCCTGGAGAAGGAAATGGCAACCCACTCCAGTATTGTTGCCTGGGAAATCCTATGTATGGAGGAGCCTGGCGGGCTACAGTCCATGAGGTTGCAAAAGAGTAGGACGTGACTTAGTGACTAAACAACAACAGCAGCAAAGTACAGACTTAATTTAAACTTAATTTACTCTATAAGATTATAAACTACCCATAGGTAATAAATAAATAAGTAAAACAAGCCTTTTTGTATGCATCACATTCCCAGATTTATGCCTTATGAATAATAACAATATTTATGCCTTGCTACCTCAATACCATAGCATTCTCATTTCATTCTGTTGTCAAAGAGCTCTGATTGATGGTCATTCCATTTCTGACTCTCTATAGGGTCTAACAAACTGACTGGCACATGATTCCCATTACATCACTATAGCTGGATTCATTAATTAGCATTAAGAGCTTTTTGAATTGACCCAAAGGACTTCACAATTTATAAACTGGTCTAAAACGGAGATTTTTGCAGACCAGATCCATTTTAGAGATAGTTCAGGTANGTCTAACAAACTGACTGGCACATGATTCCCATTACATCACTATAGCTGGATTCATTAATTAGCATTAAGAGCTTTTTGAATTGACCCAAAGGACTTCACAATTTATAAACTGGTCTAAAACTGAGATTTTTGCAGACCAGATCCATTTTAGAGATAGTTCAGGCATAATGGGCAAGCCAAAGATAAGTTAGTGATATTAACATTTTCACCATGTTAAATTGCTGGAATGATAGGAGAAAAATACCTGCAGGAACAGTTTTAATAACAGGCTGATATCTCCTAAAAAATGTATTAAAATTGATTGGCAATAAGAGTATACATTGAGCATTTGATTATTTTTAACTGTTTTCATTTTTATGTGCAGTGTTCTAGAATAACCTTCTACCAATTTTTTTTTCTCTAGATCTGTGAATGTAAATGAATTTAATCAATATGCTCAGAGGACTAATTAGCTATCATATCTTCAGGATATTCAGAACTAAAAATAGTATAGTTAAAAAAAAGTGAATATAACTGTAAATGATATTCCAGGAGTGTTCTTACAGGAAAAAAAAGCTGTTTAGAAGAAACAGACATTCTGGAAATTGAATACACAAGGGTTTCATTTTATGTTACTACTTGGTTTGACTAAGTTAAATTTTCCAAGTAAATTAATGACTTAGCTGATATAATTCTCCTGCAACTTCTCATTTGCTATTTCCAGTCCTTGAATACTTTAGGATCTCTAAGACTTAATAACAAGACTCTGTAAAATACTATATGAAAAAGGCAAGTAATGGTGGCCTGGAAAACACAAGGCAACTGAACTCAAATTTATGAACAGCATTATTGTGACTTAAACTTTACCTAAAATGTATACAGTTAAATTGTTTCAAATTAAACAAGAACATTCATGAATTTATAAGATGAATGCTACACCACACACCGTAAGTGCAGGCCACATGAAATGAGATGAAAATGTGGCACTCAAATATTTTGTAAAGAGAGATATTTATTCTCTGTGCTCATATACAAAACATGAACGAACCAAAGATTTCAGTAGTAAGGACATGCACAGGTCTTTTTGAACTGAGGTTGCAGCTGTCCAGTACCAGGTCACAGTAGGATCCAAACAGCGGGGATGTCAGGGGCCAGGCAGCAGCTTTTACTGCGTAGAGGCCATGATTTCAGAAATGAAGGCAATCTGTAGATAGAGGTGAGGCCTGAGGCCTTGGAATGTACTTAGAAGGTGTGGCACCACATCTACTGCAGAAACTGCAGCGAAATATGACATGGAAAGTGATTCTAATGCCGCTGGATGGTATTCAGTCTGTTTCCTCATATTTTGCTTAAATCATGTAGAGATGTTAATAGAAAGTCATGAGATAGAACTCCTGTGTGTGTAATCAGTTTGTCACTTGCCTGTGTGTGTGTGTGTGCTCAGTCGCTCAGTTGTTTATGACTCTTTGTGATCCCATGGACTCTAGACTGCCAGGCTCTTCTTTCCATGGAATCCTGCTGGCAAGAAGGCCAGAGTGGGTTGGTATTTTCCTACTTTTCTATTCCAGGCCGTCTCTTCCACCCAGGGATCAAATTTGCATCTCCTGCATTGACAGGCAGATTCTTTACCACTCCACCACCTGGGAAGCATTTTGCCTCTTGCCTGTATCACTTAGTAATTTAGGCAGGTATTTTAGCTTCTCTGTGTTTCATGAGAACGCTGAAAAGTAATTCTCAGAGTTGGATTTTGGCCGAATCTACAAAGGTTTTCTGATTGCAGCAGTGACCTAAGGAGTGCAGTTGGTTTCTAATGCATTGTTTGCAACCAGAAACAGAAGAAACCCACTGGACTGAAAGAAAGGAAGGAGACATGCTATTTCTCCTCCATTTTCTGCCCTGGTCTCAGAGACTGAAAAACTAGATATACATTTTAAGAAGGACAAAATATAGCATTCATCCTTTCCCCTAGTACCTCTTATTCTAATATATAGTGACTTCCACTTAAAACTTGAGGATTAGAAGGATTAAAGGTAGAAACTAACTGGTTCATTGTATCCTTGAAACATGCAATCCCAAAGGAAGAAAAATTAGAGAAGCAAAAACCCAAAGCATTCTAGAAGTAGTGCAAGCTGTGGAGTGTAACTTATGAAATATATGTTTTAATGTGAACAAAATGAGGGAGAAGGGATAGAAAATGATCCCACTATTTTTAGCAGGGCTTTGTTAGTTTAATTTCTTACAGTTTTCATAGGTTTTTTGAGATATAATGGACCTATACGATTGTCTAAGTTTAAGGTGTACAATGTGATGAAGTGAAACCTGCATATATTGAGAAATATTTACCACAGTAGGGTTATTTAGCACATTCTTCACTTAATATGGGCTTCCCTGTTGGCTCAGTCAGTAAAGTATTCACCTGCAATGTGGGAGGTCTGGGTTTGATCATTTGGTTGGAAAGATGCCCTGGAGGAGGGCATGACAATCCACTCCAGTATTCTTGCCTGGAGAATCACCTGATATAATTACTATTTTATTATTGTTATGGTGAGCATATTTAAGATCTACTCTCATACTAGCTTTCAAGTATACAATACAGTATTGGTAACTACGGTCATCATAAAAGAAAAAGTATTAGTTGCTGAGTCATGTCTGACTCTTTGCGACCCCATGGACTGTAGCATGACAAACTCCTCTGTCTATGGAATTCTGCAGGCAAGAAAACTGGAGTGGGTAGCCATTCTCTTCTCCACTGATCTTGTGGAGAAGGGAATGGAGTGGAGATCAGTGGAGAAGGGAATGGATCCCGACCCAGGGATTGAATGTGGGTTGCCTGCATCGTTGGCAGATTCTTACATTTTGAGCCACCAGGGAAGCCCTACTGTGCATTATATTCTCAGAATTTATTCTTCTAATAACTGGACGTTTTTACATTTTGACCAAAATCCTATTTCCCACACCTCCTCAGTTCAGTTCAGTCGCTCAGTCGTGTCTGACTCTTTGCGACCCCATGAATCGCAGCACGCCAGGCCTCCCTGTTCATCACCAACTCCCAGAGTTCACTCAAACTCATGTCCATCAAGCCAGTAATGCCATCAGCTATCTCATCTTCTGTAGTCCCCTTTTCTTCCTGCTCCCCATCCCTCCCAGCATCACAGTCTTTTCCAATGAGTCAACACTTCACATGAGGTGGCCAAAGTACTGGAGGTTCAGCTTTAGCATCAGTACTATCAAAGAACACCCAGGGCTGATCTCCTTTAGAATGGACTGGCTGGATCTCCTTGCAGTCCATGGGATTCTCAAGAGTCTTCTCCAGCACCACCGTTCAAAAGCATCTATTCTTCGGCACTCAAATTTCTTCACAGTCCAACTGTCACATCCATACATGATCACTGGAAAAACCATAGCCTTGACTAGACGGACCTTTGTTGGCAAAGTAATGGCTCTTCTTTTCAATATACTATCTAGTTGGTCATAACTTNAGGGAATGGAGTGGAGATCAGTGGAGAAGGGAATGGATCCCGACCCAGGGATTGAATGTGGGTTGCCTGCATCGTTGGCAGATTCTTACATTTTGAGCCACCAGGGAAGCCCTACTGTGCATTATATTCTCAGAATTTATTCTTCTAATAACTGGACGTTTTTACATTTTGACCAAAATCCTATTTCCCACACCTCCTCAGTTCAGTTCAGTCGCTCAGTCGTGTCTGACTCTTTGCGACCCCATGAATCGCAGCACGCCAGGCCTCCCTGTTCATCACCAACTCCCAGAGTTCACTCAAACTCATGTCCATCAAGCCGGTAATGCCATCAGCTATCTCATCTTCTGTAGTCCCCTTTTCTTCCTGCTCCCCATCCCTCCCAGCATCACAGTCTTTTCCAATGAGTCAACACTTCACATGAGGTGGCCAAAGTACTGGAGGTTCAGCTTTAGCATCAGTCCTATCAAAGAACACCCAGGGCTGATCTCCTTTAGAATGGACTGGCTGGATCTCCTTGCAGTCCATGGGATTCTCAAGAGTCTTCTCCAGCACCACCGTTCAAAAGCATCTATTCTTCGGCACTCAAATTTCTTCACAGTCCAACTGTCACATCCATACATGATCACTGGAAAAACCATAGCCTTGACTAGACGGACCTTTGTTGGCAAAGTAATGGCTCTTCTTTTCAATATACTATCTAGTTGGTCATAACTTGCCTTCCAAGGAGTAAGCGTCTTTTAATTTCATGGCTGCAGTCACCATCTGCAGTGATTTTGGAGCCCCCCAAAATGAAGTCTGACACTGTTTCCACTGTTTCCCATCTATGTCCCATGAAGTGATTGGAACCAGATGCCATGATCTTCATTTTCTGAATGTTGAGCTTTAAGCCAACTTTTTCACTCTCCTCTTTCATCACAAGGCTTTTTAGTTCCTCTTCACTTTCTGCCATAAGGGTGGTGTCATCTGCATATCTGAGGTGATTGATATTTCTCCTGGCAATCTTGATTCCAACTTGTGCTTCTGCCAGCCCCTGCTGCTGCTGCTGCTAAGCTGCTTCAGTCGTGTCTGACTCTGTGCGACCCCATAGACAGCAGCCCACCAGGCTCCCCCATACCTGGGATTCTCCAGGCAAGAACACTGGAGTGGGCTAGCTACTGACTAATCCCCATTTTCCTATCTTCCTCAATTAGGAGTTTTTAGATTCTACACAAAAGCTTATGCAGTATTTGTCTTTCTCTGTCTGACTTATTTCACTTAGTGTAAGTTCCTCTAAGTCCATCCATGTTCTTACGAATGTCAGAATATCCATACTTTTCATGGCTAAATAACTTTCATGTGTGTGTGTGTGTGTGTGTGTGTGTGTGTGTGTGTATGCGCGCGCATTCACTGTTGGTGGATATTTAGGTTCTTTATCTTACTCATTATGAGTACTGCTGGAATGAACCTGGTGATCAGATATCTTTTCAATAACCTGTTTCATTTCCCTGGGATAAATACCCAAAAGTGGGATTGCTAAATTATTTTGTAGTTTTATTTATATGTTTTTGAGGAGATTCCATAATGTTTTCCATAATTATAGTATTAATTTAAATTCCCATCAACAGTGCTCAAGTGTTCCCTTTTCTTTTAGACTTGCCAATATTTATTGGCATTGTTTTCTCTAACACATGTAAGGTGATATTTCATTATGATTTTGCTTTACATTTTCCTGAGATTAGTGATGCTGGTCACATTTTCCCATACTTGTTGCCCATTTCTATGATTTCTTCAGAAAAATGTTTATTTAGGTAGCTTTTAAAATCTAATTATCAGATGAAATATTAAGTTGTATGAGTTTCTTATATATTTTGAATATTAATCCCTTATCAGATATATGATTTGCAAATATTCTATCATAATCCATAGGTAGCTTTGTCATTTTATTGTTTCTTTCTTTCTTTTTTTTTATTAGTTTGATGTGATCCTACTTTTTCTTCTTTCAGCTTTTGTGGACTGTACTTTTGGTGTCACATACAAAAATTATTGCCAATACCAATGTCAAGGAACTTTTTCTTTATGTTTTATGCTACTGAAATTGAAAATCTTTTTTTCTTTATTTTTCAAGTAGCTCATTTTTAGTGTATAGAATGCATCTTATTTTTGTATTTTTATTTCATACCCAGAAAATTTATTGAAATTATTAGTCATTTGTAGAGCCTTAGTATTTTCTATGTTCATGATTGTTTCATTCTTTCTTTCCTTTTTGTGTATATATATCCTCAGGTAATTTTGTCCCACTCTGTTGCTGAAAGTGGAAATTTGAACTCTCTCAGAACTATTCAGGATTTTCTTTTATGAATAGTTGTATCATTATTAATTGTTGTGAGGAATGGAGACTGGGGTCTCCTTTTCTGCTATATTGGTGACATCAGAAAAATTTCTTTTTGAAGATGGTTATAGAATTATCTTCTGAAATTTTCTGTACCTGAGATCTGAAAAACAGAGTATGCATTAAAAAGCTATGGGACAGTAAGGCTGAAAAATCCTACTGTGTGTCACCCATTATGCACCAAAACTGTTTCTCAGACACTAATGTGCCTATGAGTCACTTGTGGATCCAACAAAAATGTGGATCTCAGGACAAAGTCTGTGGTGGTGCATTTTGAATAAACTTTCAAGTGTCTGCTGCTGGAAACCATGCTTTGGTGTGGCAAGCCACATTAAATTAGCTGGACACTGTCTTAGGATGAATAGACAAGAAAAAGGAGGGGGTATATAATAAAAAATATTGTGAGTTAAACTACATGAGAAATATGTAAAGTAAATAAGAAAAGAAAGATATGAAGTTTAAAAGTTAGGAAGTCAAGAAAGAAGGAAGAAATAAAGGAAGGAAAGGAGGAAGGAAAGAGAGAAAGAGAGGGAATGAGGGAGGGAAGAAGGAAAGAGGGAAGGAGAGGACAGATGGAAGGAGGGAAGGAAAGAAGAGAAGAAAGTGAAGGAAAATGACATAAAAGAGACCAAGAGAAAATACAGTCTGGGAAAACTAAAAGACAACCAAGGAAAATTGTACCTTTCTAAAGAATGTTTCATTAAAGTTTAGAATGTGCTAAGATTGTAATCTAAAATAAATAAATAAATAAGCACTTCACAGTGAGATGCTAAAATGAGAAAATAGATTGAAAATAGAGATTATAAAATAGAAATTTGCATAAAATATTGTTATAAAACAAACCTGTAGATTAGACACAGCAAGAAATAGGATGGACATAACTGAGAACAGAAAAGAAAAATTTCAGGGTGTGTCCTTGAATCTGCCTGGATTTGAATCTCAGCTCAGCTACTAAGTAACCACATGGCCTTAGTCAATTACTTAACTTCTCTGAGCCTCTATTTCCTTGCTGGGATAGTGGCAATAAAAATAGCGACTTCTTCGTTGGGCATTGTGGGAATTTTTAAATAGAGATTCCTAGAGACACATTTGGAGAAGGCAATGGCACCCCACTCTAGTACTCTTGCCTGGAAAATCCCATGGATGGAGGAGCCTGGTGGGCTGCAGTCCATGGGGTCGCTAAGAGTGGGGCACGACTGAGCGACTTCACTCTCACTTTTCACTTTCATGCATTGGAGAAGGAAATGGCAACCCACACCAGTGTTCTTGCCTGGAGAATCCCAGGGACGGGGGAGCCTGGTGGGCTGCCGTCTATGGGGTCGTACAGAGTTGGACACGACTGAAGCGACTTAGCAGCAGCAGCAGCAGCAGCAGAGACATTTAAAAGAGTTAACTTGGGCATTAGTTTAATTCCTGTCACTCTTGCTGGTAACTTTCAGTGCTGTCTCATCAGCCCCCGGAAAACAAAGCAAAGCCCCTGAAATGACCGTCCTATGTGATCCAATCACTGCCGAGTCTCCATTTTTTCCCACGGTAGTCATTCTTGATCGTTCTGCTTCAGGCACACTGTTCTGGCACATCCTGACTCAAAGTCCTGACACAGATTCTTCCCTCTGCCTGACGTGTTTCTCCTGTTGCTTACACAGCTTCCTGGCTCATCTTTACATCTTTAGAAACAGTAATTTCACTGATAGCCACTCCCTCTAAAATCCTCAATTGGCCACATTATTTCTAAATTTAGAGCCCTTCCCACCTTTGTCCTGATGGCACTTTGCATCTCCTGTACCTTGACTAGCATTGTCACACATTGGGTCACTACTTGCCTATCACCTGCCCCCCTCTCACTGCAATAGGAATTTTGTGAGGTTGAGACCTTGACTATTTGGGTCACTGTTGTCTCTGGCACCTAAACAGTATCTGAGACCCAGTATATATTTGTTGAAAAGATGCGTTTCATACATCAAGTCAGTATTAAGATTTTAAAATGACATAAGGCCAAATTTTGAGACATACATATATACAGGCAAACACACAGTCATATATTGATGACATAAGAGATGCTTTCTACACATTATTTTACTTAGTATAATAACAAACCTGAAACAGTTTATTGTGCCCATTCTTCAGTTTTAGAAACTGAGTCTCAAAATAATTAAATAACATGTCATGAGTCACACGTGTAACAATTCTTAAACCTANCTTTCATGCATTGGAGAAGGAAATGGCAACCCACACCAGTGTTCTTGCCTGGAGAATCCCAGGGACGGGGGAGCCTGGTGGGCTGCCGTCTATGGGGTCGTACAGAGTTGGACACGACTGAAGCGACTTAGCAGCAGCAGCAGCAGCAGCAGAGACATTTAAAAGAGTTAACTTGGGCATTAGTTTAATTCCTGTCACTCTTGCTGGTAACTTTCAGTGCTGTCTCATCAGCCCCGGAAAACAAAGCAAAGCCCCTGAAATGACCGTCCTATGTGATCCAATCACTGCCGAGTCTCCATTTTTTCCCACGGTAGTCATTCTTGATCGTTCTGCTTCAGGCACACTGTTCTGGCACATCCTGACTCAAAGTCCTGACACAGATTCTTCCCTCTGCC
The DNA here is from genome assembly GCA_006410735.1 of Raphicerus campestris. Taxonomy (NCBI): domain Eukaryota; kingdom Metazoa; phylum Chordata; class Mammalia; order Artiodactyla; family Bovidae; genus Raphicerus; species Raphicerus campestris. The sequence goes on from SJYW01044154.1 coordinate 222,701, forward strand.
TGACGTGTTTCTCCTGTTGCTTACACAGCTTCCTGGCTCATCTTTACATCTTTAGAAACAGTAATTTCACTGATAGCCACTCCCTCTAAAATCCTCAATTGGCCACATTATTTCTAAATTTAGAGCCCTTCCCACCTTTGTCCTGATGGCACTTTGCATCTCCTGTACCTTGACTAGCATTGTCACACATTGGGTCACTACTTGCCTATCACCTGCCCCCCTCTCACTGCAATAGGAATTTTGTGAGGTTGAGACCTTGACTATTTGGGTCACTGTTGTCTCTGGCACCTAAACAGTATCTGAGACCCAGTATATATTTGTTGAAAAGATGCGTTTCATACATCAAGTCAGTATTAAGATTTTAAAATGACATAAGGCCAAATTTTGAGACATACATATATACAGGCAAACACACAGTCATATATTGATGACATAAGAGATGCTTTCTACACATTATTTTACTTAGTATAATAACAAACCTGAAACAGTTTATTGTGCCCATTCTTCAGTTTTAGAAACTGAGTCTCAAAATAATTAAATAACATGTCATGAGTCACACGTGTAACAATTCTTAAACCTAGATCTGTGTGATTCCAGACCATTCTGCTCATCATGTCTTGCCTAATCCTCGTGTTTGCACTTGATCTAAAAATGAGTTAATACATCCACTCATTCTATAAATTATCTCCTCCATTCAAATAATATGCATCCATTTAAAAATGAGCCTTGCTTAATTCCTGGCATTGTCTTTGGTCAGCAGAGCTCTCAACCTTAGATTGACTGGTTATGGATTTACAAGCTTACTTTGATAAGAGAGATGTAGACAATTGGAAAAGAAAACAAAAAGTTGGTTTGCTTTATAATTGTTTATATATATATTTTAAAAATTTACCTATTTTTATAAAAAGGAGTATATTATAAAATAGCAATTGACATTTTATGTGAATTATCTAAAAGTAATAGTTCAGTATAAAGACATTTGATTTTTATCTATTTTTTTTTAGTTTATCAAATTCTTAGAATCATCACTCTGATTTGACTGTGGCCCTTGCTCACTGATATGACAGGTCTAATAATCATGTGTCAGTATTCCAAGAGCCTCGTGTTTAACAGAAGAGCAGTGTTCCCTGGAATACTCCAGTCCCCTCTCATCTGCTGACCTTTCCCCTGAAAACATTCATCACCAGTGACACTGACTGATGAGCAGCATGATCTCTTGACCTCCAATTTATTCATGTTGATGGTCTTGACACTCTTCATAATCTCCCAGGCTCCACACAGCTGCCTAACATCATCAGCAGATCTTTACTTTCCAGAAATACTTTCTACTTCCTCACTGTGAGCCAGTATTACTTTCTCCTCCACCCAGCATGAACTGTCACTTTTTTCCTTACTTAGTGCTTTTCAGAATCTTCAGAGTTTCTCCCATCCCCACTGACATTTCCAAGTCTCTCACTGAGCTAGCTACAATTTGTCTGCCATAGGGGGTCATTTTCTGAGCAAAGGAGTACGCTTCTTTGTATTCTTGGTAGAATGTCCTCATCAGTTGGGTAAGAAATCCTATATCAGTAATAATGGGACAACTCAGCCTCAACTTATGCCTCTTGTCTTTGGATCACAATAACCGTTTTCATGACCTCACTTATTAATAACTGCTATAATTAATTCCATGACCCATCCTTTGAAGTTTCCACAATTAATGCTGCTTATAAATATCACTAATAACAGTAATAACTACCATTATTGTTTTTATACTATTTTTCAAAAAAGAATAAATGAAGAAAGGAACAAATTTAACATGAATATTTTTATAATAATTTCTTGCACACTTACTATGTGTTCAACACTGTGGTCAGTAATAAGTATTACCAGTATTCACCACTTTACAGAAAGTTTGCTCTATTCCATTTCACTTTTACAAGAGATCTACATTAATACTTGTTTTCACTAACATAATCAATCTGAAAAACTTTCACTTTTATGAGAAAAGGTGAAAAGGAAAAATAGCATTTATTTTCCAACAAGCCCTCATAGACAGCATGCACCCCAGCAGTGAGGGGACACCACCAAGGCCTTCCCCAGAAACTACACTGCATCTCAGCATCAGGCTGTCTTAGCTTTGAACTGTGTCTTTGAGCATCTGCACTTTATCTCAATTTGCGTTTTGCATCTGTTAGCAAGATATGTCCTCAGATAATTGCCTCTTCCTTTTATGCCATTTCAGCTTAGAAATTTTTCATAGGAAAGCTCTACTTTCAGATGTTTTTGGAAATCTGTATATCATTTAACCCTTTCTTCCATCCTGTGAGATAAATGATATTAGCATTCTTATTTTGAAAAGAAAATTGAAATAAGGTAAAGGATTCAGTGTATAAATAACATGCCCAATGTCACATTACTGTTCATTGGCAGAACAAAGATTTTGGTTTTGATTCAGTAATCATTTTAGACTAAAAGATTTCATCAACCCAATCTGGATCAAAGGAAAAAATGGTTATGATAAGGTTGATGATGGTGATAATGAGAATGATCTTGATGAAATACCAATTAAAGCTGTTATCTATGGGGCGACAATGTTCTGTGTACTTCTTGTGCATATTATTTCTTGTTTTAGTTTCTATAACAACTGAACAAGATAGTTATCATTATGCCTATTTTATAGGTCATGTGATTGAAAATTGGAGAGGTGATGTATTTTTCCTGAGATAATGGTACTGATTCCAAGCAATGTTTTTGGCCATCTGAATGCTTGCTTTGGTGCTCTGTGAGTATCCAGAAAATGAATCATTACAAATGAGAAAATTCTACCAACTGTAACAACTTATGAGCAGTTTGATCAAAGTCTCATTCCAGGTATCCATATAATATCCTCTTTCCCTTAGATGGACTAGACATTTCTTGACAGCAGGTATTCTGTGTTATCTGAAAATCTAGTCATACTCTTTCCAACTAAGATCACAGATAAGTGTGCTCATATCACCACACCCAATCAACACAGAACTAGAATCCTTTCCAGAGCAATTAGACAATAAAAAGTAATGAAAAGCATCCAAATCAGAAAGAAAGAAGCAAAATTGTCTCCAACTTTATATGATATGATATACATGATATAAATACATGATATTATGTATTATATATAATATTATATATCACATAATTATAATTAGATAATTCTATAATATTGCAATTACATAATTACAATATTACAATTAAATTATGTAATATTATGCATGATATTATGTGTAGAAAATCCTGAAACTCCAACTAAGAACTATTAGAACAAATAAATTCAAAAATTGGCACATCAAATCAGTTCTGTTTCTATGCACTAACACTTACCTGAAAAAGAAAGAAAACAATCCCATTTGCAATAGTATATATATGTATAATACTCATAAAATTATAAAGAAGCAAATTGTACCTTTTTGCTTGGGTGGACATAAGGGCATTCTGCCAAGTGAAATAAGTCAGACAGAGAAAGACAAATACCATGTGGTCTCACTTATATGTCTTATCCAGTGAGCTGACTCTTTGTGTCAAGTGACAAAAGTATGTGAACTTCAGCTTCAGCATCAGTCCTTCTAATGAATAATCAGGATTGATTTCATTAAGATTGACTGGTTTGATCTCCTTGCGGTCCAAGGAACTCTCAAGAGTCTTCTCTAGCACAATAATTCAAAAGCATCAAAGTACAATACTTTGTACAAAATACAAAGTGAAAATTGGTATGTGCAAAGTGCTTATCAGGAAGTTTACCAGCTTCGTCAGGCTTTGGGGTTTGCTAAGAGTCGGACATGACTGAGCGGACATGACTTCACTTTGACTTTTCACTTTCATGCACTGGAGAAGGAAATGGTAACCCACTCCAGTATTCTTGCCTAGAGAATCCCAGGGATGGGGGAGCCTGGTGAGCTGCCGTCTATGGGGTTGCACAGAGTTGGACACGACTGAAGCAACTTAGCAGCAGCAGCAGTAGCAGAGTTCTTCTGACAACATATTACCTCTACTCAAATTGGCAACATCCACTGGATCATGGAAAAAGCTAGAGAGTTCCAGAAAAACATCTACTTCTGCTTTATTGACTATGCCAAAGTCTTTGACTGTGTGAATTACAATAAAGTGTGGAAATTAGAAAAGAAATGGGAATACCAGACCACCTGACCTGCCTCTTGAGAAACCTATATGCATGTCAGGAAGCAACAGTTAGAACTAGACATGGAACAGCAGACTGGTTCCAAATAGGAAAAGGAGTACATTGAGGCTGTATACTGTCACCCTGCTTTTTTAAATTCTATGCAGAGTACATCATGAGAAACGCTGGGCTGGACGAAACACAAGCTGAAATCAAGATTGCTGGGAGAAATATTATTAACCTCAGATATGCAGATGATACCACCCTTATGGCAGAAAGTGAAGAGGAACTAAAAAGCCTTTTGATGAAAGTGAAAGAAGAGAGTGAAAAAGTTGGCTTAAAGCTCAACATTCAGAAAACTAAGGTCGTGGCATCTGGTCCCATCACCTCATGGCAAATAGATGGGGAAACAGTGGAAAGAGTGTCAGACTTTATTTTTTTGGTCTCCAAAATCATTGCAGATGGTGGTTATTGCAGCCATGAAATTAAAAGACACTTACTCCTTGAAAGGAAAGTTATGACCAACCTGGAGAGCGTATTGAAAAGCAGAGACATTACTTTGCCAACAAAGATCCTTCTAGTCAAGGCTATGGTTTTTCCAGTGATCATGTATGGATGTGAGAGTTGGACTGTGAAGAAAACTGAGCACCGAATAATTTATGTGTTTGAACTGTGATGTTGGAGAAGACTCTCTTCAGAGTCCCTTGGACTGCAAGGGGATCCAACCAGTCCATTCTAAAGGAGATCAGTCCTGGGTGTTCTTTGGAAGGACTGATGCTAAAGCTGAAACTCCAGTACTTTGGCCACCTTATGTGAAGAGTTGACACATTGGAAAAGACTCTGATGCTGGGAGGGATTGAGGGCAAGAGGAGAAGGGGCTGACAGAAGATGAGATGACTGGATGGCATTACCGACTTGATGGACAGGAGTTTGAGTGAACTCTGGGAGTTGGTGATGGACAGGGAGGCCTGGCGTGCTGCGATTCATGGGGACACAGAGTCGGACACGACTAAGCAACTGAACTGAACTGAAGTTGTGACTAATGCTTAGGAGTTACCTAGATGAGTGAGGATGAGGAAGGTAATTCAAGTTGAGAAACACTGCACGTGCAGAACCTACGCAAGAAAGAGTGAATGTTTATGATGACTTTTATGTAGGTCTCGGCTGGAACAGAACAGTGAGGAGTTAGTGTTTGAAGTCAGCAATGGAGAAGAGATTGTTATCCAGGCTCTACTGAACCATTATCCCCAAGGTACCAATGACCATGGAGAGTATAAGTTTAAAAAGTGATTCACTGGATTAATTTGGATTAATATTTGGGCAAATTATTGAAGCAAAACATTGTTCTCACTATNTGGAAATTAGAAAAGAAATGGGAATACCAGACCACCTGACCTGCCTCTTGAGAAACCTATATGCATGTCAGGAAGCAACAGTTAGAACTAGACATGGAACAGCAGACTGGTTCCAAATAGGAAAAGGAGTACATTGAGGCTGTATACTGTCACCCTGCTTTTTTAAATTCTATGCAGAGTACATCATGAGAAACGCTGGGCTGGACGAAACACAAGCTGAAATCAAGATTGCTGGGAGAAATATTATTAACCTCAGATATGCAGATGATACCACCCTTATGGCAGAAAGTGAAGAGGAACTAAAAAGCCTTTTGATGAAAGTGAAAGAAGAGAGTGAAAAAGTTGGCTTAAAGCTCAACATTCAGAAAACTAAGGTCGTGGCATCTGGTCCCATCACCTCATGGCAAATAGATGGGGAAACAGTGGAAAGAGTGTCAGACTTTATTTTTTTGGTCTCCAAAATCATTGCAGATGGTGGTTATTGCAGCCATGAAATTAAAAGACACTTACTCCTTGAAAGGAAAGTTATGACCAACCTGGAGAGCGTATTGAAAAGCAGAGACATTACTTTGCCAACAAAGATCCTTCTAGTCAAGGCTATGGTTTTTCCAGTGATCATGTATGGATGTGAGAGTTGGACTGTGAAGAAAACTGAGCACCGAATAATTTATGTGTTTGAACTGTGATGTTGGAGAAGACTCTCTTCAGAGTCCCTTGGACTGCAAGGGGATCCAACCAGTCCATTCTAAAGGAGATCAGTCCTGGGTGTTCTTTGGAAGGACTGATGCTAAAGCTGAAACTCCAGTACTTTGGCCACCTTATGTGAAGAGTTGACACATTGGAAAAGACTCTGATGCTGGGAGGGATTGAGGGCAAGAGGAGAAGGGGCTGACAGAAGATGAGATGACTGGATGGCATTACCGACTTGATGGACAGGAGTTTGAGTGAACTCTGGGAGTTGGTGATGGACAGGGAGGCCTGGCGTGCTGCGATTCATGGGGACACAGAGTCGGACACGACTAAGCAACTGAACTGAACTGAAGTTGTGACTAATGCTTAGGAGTTACCTAGATGAGTGAGGATGAGGAAGGTAATTCAAGTTGAGAAACACTGCACGTGCAGAACCTACGCAAGAAAGAGTGAATGTTTATGATGACTTTTATGTAGGTCTCGGCTGGAACAGAACAGTGAGGAGTTAGTGTTTGAAGTCAGCAATGGAGAAGAGATTGTTATCCAGGCTCTACTGAACCATTATCCCCAAGGTACCAATGACCATGGAGAGTATAAGTTTAAAAAGTGATTCACTGGATTAATTTGGATTAATATTTGGGCAAATTATTGAAGCAAAACATTGTTCTCACTATAGTTTAGCATCTGATAAGTTTTTGTACAATATTGTGGCAAAAAATCTAAGGTTCATAGGGTCGCAAAGAGTTGGACACAACTGAGCGACTGAACTGAACTGAACTGAAAGTCTATAATCTTTTCCTATACATCTTAATTATACTTGGAATGTGAATAAGGAAATAGAAAAATATACAAGTGTCCCAGAATAAGGAATGGATATCTAGTAGTAAGAAAGAAATCAATCAAGGTTAATTAACTAACTTACTCAACCAATATTTATTTAATTACCATTATCTGGAGGAGGGCATGGCAACCCACTCTAGGCGTGCCACAGTCCATGGAGTTGCAAAAAGTCGGACATGACTGAGTGACTAAGCACAGATTCACATGTGCTGGATAGTCCACTAAAGTGAGCATTCAGTAATAGACAGAAGAGATATGTTTCCTGCTCTCTAGGAATTCAAGGTCTACTCAGTGAGAAAAAGAACCACTAGCAGGCGGTGTGTGTCTCAGACCTCCGCAGGTGATCCATCCCTTAGGGCCCAGGGAGTTTTCTGGCAGTAAGGCAAGAAGCCCGAAAATTCCGGCATCCGCAGGTGCCACAGGTGCAGAGATCATAATACTACTGCATGAAGTAAGCTTGGTGTAAATTTCTTGGAATCAAGACTAATGCATGACTAATTAAATCCTTTTTTGGAATATAACAGAAAAAATATAAAAGCTCAAATCAAAGAATGCTCATTACTTGATATTTAAATTCTCTGGTTAAATGAATATGTGAGAGAGGCCTTACAATGTCCATCATAGCAGCTCTATGACCGTGGATCATCGAGACTGGAGGACAGTGTTTATGAGGAGGCCCTCATAAACACTGTTGGAGAATAATCGCCACATCATTCAGAGAAAAATTGTCCATTAGAGAAACAGATTTATCCTATACATCAGCTCAGGAGAGCAATTGAGAAAATAACAAGAAATTCTCCTGAAACAATAACATGAATCTAAAAAATACAAAGTAGGAGATTTATAACAACGATATTTGTAATGATGATTAAGTGTAGCAAATATAATTGTCTGAAAACAGTGACTTGTTTAGCTAATGTATGGCAGATACCAACTATAGGATATTACGTTATAGTTGAAATTCTCCTGCTCCAAAAGCCTTTATTATAGCCAGGTTGTAAGGAAAGCATGTGTTGTAAACAAAATTTTCTAACTTGCACCAACCTTTTTTCTCTTCAGACTCCAAGATTGCTTTTGTTGTTGTTTATTTGTTTGGTCTTCTGTTTATTGTTTATCTGCTATTCCCAATATCTTTTTGTTCTCAGTTCAGTTCAGTCACTTAGTCGTGTCCAACTCTTTGTGTCTCCCTGAATCGCAGCAAGCCAGGCCTCCCTGTTCATCACCAACTCCTGGAGTTCACTCAGACTCATGTCCATCGAGTCCCTGATGCCATCCAGCCATTTCATCCTCTGTCATCCCCTTCTCCTCCTGCCCCCAATCCCTCCCAGTATCAGTCTTTTCCAAAGAGTCAACTCTTCTAATGAGGTGGCCAGAGTACTGGAGTTTCAGCTTTAGCATCATTCCTTCCAAAGAAATCCCAGGGCTGATCTCCTTCAGAATGGACTGTTTGGATCTCCTTGCAGTCCAAGGGACTCTCAAGAGTCTTCTCCAACATCACAGTTCAAAAGCATCAATTCTTCAGCACTCAGCCTTTTTCACAGTCCAACTCTCACATCCATACATGACTACTGAAAAAACCACAGCCTGGACTAGAAGGACCTTAGTCNCCCAGCATTTCTTATGATGTACTCTGCATATAAGTTAAATAGGCAGGGTGACAATATACAGCCTTGACATACTCCTTTTCCTATTTGGAACCAGTCTGTTGTTCCATGTCCAGTTCTAACTGTTGCTTCCTGACCTGCATACAGATTTCTCAAGAGGCAGGTCAGGTGGTCTGGTATTCTCATCTCTCTCGGAAGTTTCCACAGTTTATTTTGATCCACACCATCAAAGGCTTTGGCATAGTCAATAAAGCAGAAATAGATGTTTTTCTGGAACTCTTTTGCTTTTTCCATGATCCAGCGGATGTTGGCAATTTGATCTCTGGTTCCTCTGCCTTTTCTAAAACCAGCTTGAACATCAGGAAGTTCACGGTTCATGTATCACCGAAGCCTGGCTTGGAGAATTTTGAGCATTACTTTACTAGCATGTGTTAGTTAGTTAGTTAGTTAAGTTGCTCAGTCGTGTCCGACTCTTTATGACCCCGTGGACTGTTGCCCCTCAGGCTCTTCCATCCTTGAGGTTCTCCAGGCAAGAATACTGTAGTGGGTTGCCATTTGAGATGAGTGCAATTGTGCGGTAGTTTGAGCATTCTTTGGTATTGCCTTTCTTAGGGATTGAAATGAAAACTGACCTTTTCCAGTCCTGTGGCCACTGCTGAGGTTTCCAAATTTGCTGGCATATTGTGTGCAGCACTTTCACAGCATCATCTTTCAGGATTTGAAACAGCTCAGCTGGAATTCCATCACCTCCACTAGCTTTGTTCATAGTGATGCTTTCTAAGGCCCACTTGACTTCACATTCCAGGATGTCTGGCTCTAGATGAGTGATCACACCATCGTGATTATCTGGGTCATGAAGATCTTTTTTGTACAGTTCTTCTGTGTGTTCTTGCCACCTCTTCTTAATATTTTTTGCTTCTGTTAGGTGCATACCATTTCTGTCCTTTATCGAGCCCATCTTTGCATGAACTGTTCCCTTAGTATCTTTAATTTTCTTGAAGAGACCTCTAGTCTTTCCCATTCTGTTGTTTTCCTCTTTTTCTTTGCATTGATTGCTGACTTTAAAAGGCTTCAAGAAGTCTCTAAATCCCTTTCATGAAAATTAAAGATTTATTTATCATTGTCTCCTAACAACTTTTCTGTTCACAGAGAATTACATCCTAGTGGGTGTTAAAATTCTTAGCCTAGTATGAAAGAATTAGATACCAGGGAATAAAAGGAGATAGATTTCTGAAGATTAGGTCTATACCACTGAATCTAAAAGAATCAAAGCATGCCAGTGATTTTGCACAAAACTGGCTATCCTCACCTCCCTTTTATAAAATTAAGGTAGAATAGACATAGAACATTAATTTTAGGTGTAACAATTCAATATTTGTATTATTGCAAAATGATCATCATAGTAAGTCTATTTAATACCTATAACTATACACTGTTACATTTTTTTCTTGTGATGAGAATTAAGATAGACTTTCTGAGCAATTTTCAAATATGCTGTATAGTATTATTTATTATAGCCATCCTGCTGTACATCACATCTCCATGACTTATCCCATATTCCTTTGTGACCATCATTTTCATTTTATAGATAAAGTAAGTGGGACAAAAGGAGAACTGGTACAGCAGAGAGCCAAACTCAGGCAATCTGCTTCTATACTTCTATAGAAGCAGTCTGCTTCTATACCGCTTCCATTATACTCCTATGACAACGTGGGACCTCCCTTCATTTTTTTGCAATCGTTTCTGATTATACCTTACTCTTCAAATATGATGCTTGGTGTTGTTTCCCACAATTCTGTTCACTTTATTTCAGGGTTGCTTTTGTGCTCTCTGATGCTTTGTATTGCCAAAGATAGTGTCTTTTCCTAGACAATTTCAACATTCTGCGTCTCAAGTCTTAACATTTATATTTAGTTGCTAGAGAGATATTAAAAAGGAATTGTAGATCTCTTGAAAAGAAAAGTCATACTGTTTAAAAGTTGCTTGGGCTAGTCTTATTCCATTTGGGTTAAAATATTATCCATCTCAATAGCTTGTATTTTCCAGGAAATAACTAAATAGCACAGAAGAATCATGGCCATGGACATAAACAACATTTTTTCATTTTTGGTACCTAATTTATTGATATCACAATATCCATTTCATCTAAAACCACTGTCTGAAATAAATATGCATTCTAAATAAGAATGGTATCACCATTTTGATAAAGTAAAATACATCAAATATTGTCTCAAATGCTTACTACTGATGCCAATAAAAATAGAGACCAACTCTTAAATGAAAAAGGCACATAAAGTGACAGAGATTGTTTAACTTGGTAAGAAAGAGGATACATCTCCTGAAATATAATGAGACCATGAAAACTTGAGCAATCTTTGTCTTTATCTGTAAAATGTATTTTCCTTGAAAACACCCTTTCTTTTTCTTTCCAGTTAAATTATTATCTTCTATGAGGGTTAAATTCAAAATTAACTGTCTTCTTGTACCTTTTACTATCATTAGGAAGTTCATCTTCACATGAGTGATTTTGTGATGGCTTTCATGTTCATGTTTGACTGTATTGATTAACCTTCAAGATGGAGGCGATTGTGTGTATGGCAGATGTTGCCAGTGCTCATTGGAATTTTTTCTCCTGGGTTCGTAAGAAGATGTTTGTCCCTGTTTCAATCAGTTAGGAGTGGCCATGGGATTATTTGAGCTGGTGATGTTTAGATGGAAATGACATATGTCATTTCTGGGCCAGAGTTTTTAATCTCAAGAACGAGACTCTATAGCAGCAGACTTTTCACCTGCTGTCATGGACAGTTACATGGGCATCAGATAGCAATCAACAGTCAGGATGAGGTTTGACACACAGAGTCCCCCTGGAAATCTACATGACCCAAAGAGTGAAAACACGATTAAAAACCTTTATTTTATCATATGTAGCTTTTGTGTTTTCTTTTTTATTTTGCTTTATGTGTTTTAATAAAATATTATTGTTTGTATTTCTTAGGCTGTTCAGAGAGATAGTGCATTATATTAATCTTTGATTCCACCACAATACAACACTTAGTTTGAATATGCCAAGTATTTAAGACTTGGAATTAGTATTTTTCTCACATTGTGTCTTTTCGTAATTATTAATTAGCTTGTACAATGGATTAAATCCTAGTGAAGTTGTTTTGAGAATTAAAATATATTATCAGCATACAGGTATTTCTTTTAAATGCCATAGACTATATATTAATTTCTTTTAATGTAAGTACATGGAATTCTTTCAATGAGAATGTTACCCACCCTTGTCACCATATTAAAAAGTGCACATAATACTTCAGGTTTTGTATGTATTAAAATCCAGAAATTAGACATTGTTTTCAGAAAAAAAAAACTTTATTTCAGATCAAAATGTTCATAGCATTTTATCAGACTGCAAAATATTTCACAGTAAAACTCAGCTTCATTTAAAGAAGCAGCAAAGGCTACCCTCCAAAGTTTTAGAATCATGATTTGCTTTAAGAGTTTATCTTATTGACGTATTCAGGAGGGAAGGCACTGTGTTAAATTAGGAAAGTTGTTTATATCATAATTCATATGAAAAGTGTACCCTGTGTCTCTCTACTGTCCACGATGCTTGGAAATGTTTGTGTATGACTTATATACTACTTAAAATAAGTTGTATTTCACATGGCCTGTATGTAGGAAAATAAAATTCATTAAATATTATAGTAAGTAAAAAGAGACAATCCTGTTGAGGCTAAGAAAACCTCCATATGAATGGAAATGCAAGATGCATATACATATACAAATTGAAAAATAATCTCTATGAATTTAGGTAATCAAATACTCTAACAGGACCTCTGGATACTGTATTTGGGAGGTAAGGTTTCTCTCAGTGGGGCACTAGATATGATCTCCAAATTCACAGTCCCATAGGGATAACATTTATTATCATAAAAAGAACTATAGCATTTGAAATCTGAGGTTAAACATTTACTACAAGGTTTATGAGGAGACTATGAATCTCAAGTGAATTCACTGCATGAGAAAAGTGAATTTATTATCAAGGGCATGAAAGGAATCAGTCTTCTGAATGCTTAATACACTCTGTTAAATCTTCATAATAAACTGTTCACCTCATTGCATGCTATTCCAAAGTCTACAATGCAAGACATGACTAACCTCTAAATCACAGGCCTTTTAAGGCCCTGCCAATAAGGTAACTAATTCATGTGGATCCATTATGGAAATATATGCCAAGTAGTCAGCATTATGCTACTGACTTTTCTAAAATATTTGGTAGAATGTGTGTGCATGCTTAGTAGCTCAGTTGTGTCTGACTCTTTGCAACCCCAGGGACTGTAGCTTGCCAGGCTCCTCTGTCCATGGAATTTTCCAGGTAAGAATACTGGAGTGAGTTGCCATTTCCTACTGCAGTGGAGCTTCCCAACCCAGGGATCAAACTCGTATCTCCTGCATTGGCAGGCAGATTCTTTATCACTGATTAAGCTGGGAAGCCCTATTTGGTAGAATAGATTCTAGATAATTTCTAATGTAGAGAACTTAACTTTCAGCACATAGACAAAATATTCTAAATCTTAAAATATCAAAAAATATCAGAAATAAAATGATGGGCAGATTTGACAATTTTTTCAAAACATCTTGGAAGGTACAAAATCTGTATTTGGATGCTTCACAAACACTAAACTGGTTACTCCCTAAATACTGGATTTCAAAATATATTACTGCCTCAAAATCTCACCTTAGGAAAGGTTAATGAGCCTGAACTGGCAACATCATGAGATCTCTGATGGAATCTAATTAGCATTAAGTTCACATTCTGAAAACATTTTGTTAGACTGACAAGAAGATAGAAAAAAAACAGGTGACACATGAGAAAGGTCTTTTCCTCCCTAATATATGAGTATAATTTCCATTATGGATAATTAGAACTTCATATATGGAACAGTAAAAGAATAAACCAGACATATTTTCCTCCTTAAAAACCACTATTTTAGCAGCAATGGAACAGACTGCTGAGGTCAGAAGGGTCCCAGAGCTAGACAGTGTTTACGAAGCTAGGGAACAGGTTTTTGTGTGAGAGAAATTCCCCATAGCCAAATGATGAAACATAAGGAAATTATTCTGATGAATATGAAACATGTTAAGCATTATTTACTTTTCATCATAAAATAGTATAATGGATTTTCATTTCACTACGTGTAGCTTTTGGAACGTACATTTTCCCAACAAATAGCAAATGGGAAAGCAAATTGGAATTAAGCAAACTCTCGGAATGGCATAAGGTAAAATGTCCATCCAAGCTGTGAGCTTGACGTTGAATTGATACTACTACCAAGTAAATGGAAATCAGAAGATGAGAGCGGGGGGAGGGGGAGACAACGGAAGGAAATTTGTAAATACGTTTATATGACTCTTTTTGTCCCTAAATTAGAACCAAGGAAGCTTTTCCCTTCAGAAACCATGTTATCTTTTAACAAAGAGGTAAAATGTGATGAAAGCAAGTAGCAATCCATTCAGAAGGAGAAAGGAAATGTTCTAATTTATATGACCCACAAATACCAGACTTGCTTACTAATTGTCCTTATCTCATAATAACTGTTTTGATGCTCTATAGCAATTGTTTCATATAACTTCTCTCTACACAGTGATCTTCCTGCAGAGGCATCTGGTGCAATAACTGAAATACAGTAGACTTTCAACTTAGGCTTGTTAATCAAAATGAGTTAAATATACTTAATCATTTGATTTAAAGGTCTTGATAGACAACAATAAGAATAAAGGAAATGTTAATGCCTTTCATCACACATGATTTTATTCCATGTACCATTTCCTACAGAAGAAAAAATGTTTAATTAAATGAGGAGTGAGTTTAAACAAAGCAGACTTTAAAAAAAAATCCGAACAAGTTGTCAAAAATACAGGACACTATATCACATGCTAGTAAAATAATGCTCAAAATTCTCCAAGCCAGGCTTCGGCAATACGTGAACCGTGAACTTCCAAGCTGGTGTGAGAAAAGGCAGAGAAACCAGAGATCAAATTGCCAACATCCACTGGATCATCAAAAAAACAAGAGAGTTCCAGAAAAATATCTATTTCTGCTTTATTGACTATGCCAAAGCCTTTGAGTGTGGATCACAATAAACTGTGGAAAATTCTGAAAGAGATGAGAATACCAACCACCTGACCTGCCTCTTGAGAAATCTGTATGCAGGTCAGGAAGCAACAGTTAGAACTGGACATGGAACAGCAGACTGGTTCCAAATAGGAAAAGGAGTATGTCAAGGCTGTGTATTGTCACCCTGCTTATTTAACTTATATGCAGAGTACATCGTGAGAAACGCTGGGCTGGAAGAAGCACAAGTTGGAATCAAGATTGCCGAGAGAAATATCAATAACCTCAGATATGCAGATGACATCATCCTTATGGTAGAAAGTGAAGAGGAACTAAAAAGTCTTTTGATGAAAGTAAAAGGGAAGAGTGAAAAAGTTGGGTTAAAGCTCAACATTCAGAAAACAAAGATCATGGCATCTGGCCCCATCACTTCATGGGAAATATATGGGGAAACAGTGCGAACAGTGTCAGACTTTATTTTTGGGGGCTCCAAAATCACTGCAGATGGTGACTGCATCCATGAAATTAAAGATGCTTACTCCTTGGAAGGAAAGTTATGACCAACCTAGATAGCATATTCAAAAGCAGAGACATTACTTTGCTGACTAAGGTCCGTCTAGTCAAGGCTATGGTTTTTCCAGTGGTCATGTATGGATGAGAGAGCTGGACTGTGAAGAAGGCTGAGTGCCAAAGAACTGGTGCTTTTGAACTATGGTGTTGGAGAAGACTCTTCAAAGTCCCTTGGACTGCAAGGAGATCCAACCTGCCCATTCTAAAGGAGATCAGCCCTGGGTGTTCTTTGGAAGAACTGATGCTAAAGCTGAAGCTCCAATACTTTGGCCACCTCATGTGAAGAGTTGACTCATTGGAAAAGACTCTAATGATGGGAGGGATGGGGGGCAGGAGGAGAAGGGGACAACTGAGGATGAGATGGCTGGTTGGCATCACCAACTCGATGGACATGAGTTTGTATGAACTCTGGGAGCTGGTGATGGACAGGGAGGCCCGACGTGCGGCAGTTCATGTGGTCGCCAAGAGTCGGATACGACTCAGCGACTGAACTGAACTGAACTGATGCTTTTATCAAGGACATTTTTCTACTAGAGTGCTGCTCAAAAGCATCATCTTCTACCAAAAACTCTATAGTCAGGAAATAAAACTTGAGGGTGAAATGAGTGAGAAAAACACTTTTTTTTTTTTTTAAGTAGAAGAGTAAAATGACCAGATTGAGACCAATACTGAAGTTGGCCAGAATACTCAGCATGACACTTTCTTAGTGTTGTCAAGGTGATCATAAAAGAAGTGAAAGGTAATCAGGTAACCAATCCTGAGACTAATTTGAAGAACTAAAGCCCTAAGTCTTGTTTTTTGGCCATGCCCAGAAAAGGAAATTGAGTCTTAAGAAATAATACTAGAGGATACTAGNTGTTGTCAAGGTGATCATAAAAGAAGTGAAAGGTAATCAGGTAACCAATCCTGAGACTAATTTGAAGAACTAAAGCCCTAAGTCTTGTTTTTTGGCCATGCCCAGAAAAGGAAATTGAGTCTTAAGAAATAATACTATAGGATACTAGTAAATAGATAGTAGAGGATATCATACTCTAGTTTATGTAGTAGAAATTCTAAAATATCTAGTTTATAAAGTGTGAATACCCACAAGCAAGACTTATGTAAAAAATAGGCATATATTTGGGCCTAAAATTAGATGTGAGTATTAACAGATTTGAAAAATACAAATAGAGTGACTCCTAATAAAAAGTGCAGAGTCAAAATTTCTAGAAACCAGTCATGTTGAAAACTGAGTGCATCAAGATAGTACCAGGGTGAGGCAGAAGTCTTGATGCCTGAAAACAAAAGGTGACCATGAGCTCAAGTATATCAAGTTTCATACACAGCAGTGGAAGATGTAGGCGTCCAATTGTATGTGAACATCGTAGCATTCGGGTGAATTATTCTGGAGAGGTGATTTTTGCCCAGAAATGTGCTTTCATTACTGTTTGGTTTTGCTCTGTTGCTTTTGCTCCCAACCCTGTGGTGCTGGAAGGATTTCCTATGGTGAATAGAGTATGGGAAAATCTGATTCCAGAACACATTGATTCAGGGAGTAATGAACTGCAGCATATCCAAAGAGAGTTGTATGAGAGAAAATAAAGTATGCGAGATGGGTCATCTAATTTACTTCCCTGAAACTTTAATTATCTTTAGAAAAGAGATTAAAAAAAAATTGGAATCTGGGAGAGCAGACAAGATAACATTAGCTTAGAAACTGGAAAGCATGTGAATGTATGCTAAGTGATTTATGGTTGAATGATAATCGGTAGTACCCCGTTCCTCTGGTTTTGGGGCAGGTAGGGAAGGAAGTTTCTAAAATAAGGCATGACGGGGGTGACAAGGAATGGTTGAAGGTCATGGAGAATCCACAACAGGAATGTATGGATCAGTTATAGTGTGTGCTCAATCGCTCAGTCATGTCCAGCTCTTTGCTTTTGAACTGTGGTGTTGGAGGAGACTCTCAAGAGTCCCTTGGACTGCAAGGAGATCCAACCAGTCCATCCTAAAGGAGATCAGTCCTGGGTGTTCATTGGAAGAACTGACGTTGAAGCTGAATCTCCAATATTTTGGCCACCTGATACAAAGAGCTGACTCATTTGAAAAGACCCTGAAGTTGGCAAAGATTGAAGGCAGGAGGAGAAGGGAATGACTGAGGATGGCATCACCAACTCAGTGAGTTTGGGTAAACTCCGGGAGTTGGTGATGGACAAGGAGGCCTGGTGTGCTGTGGTTCATGGGGTTGCAAAGAGTCAGACACGACTGAGCAACTGAACTGAACTGAACTGAATGATTTTTAAAAATTCTTTTACCTAAGATGGTTTTATAAATTTCTAACACTTGATAATATTCTTCTGACAATTTAGATAATCCATAACATAAAAACGTCATTCCCTTGCAGGCTTGGAAACATGAGGTGCCACTCTTTATGAGCTGCTTTAAGGTAGACTACCTCAAGCGCAGCACTACCCAAACACTGAAGAATTTATATGCTGAGAAACAGAAATCAGCCAAAGGTCCTGACACTTATAAGACATAAATGAAAGGGAACCATAAAACATACCCATATTTCTCCTGGGAAACAAACCTTTGGCTAGAGATGTGAAATACCACAATTTTTGAAATTTTGCTTTTCTGCTAAGGTTAAATTATTAATATTAATACATTAGGGAAATTTTTAAGTGAAATGATCAACACTTGTCTTAAATATTAATTTTAGTGTGCTAAGGCTATGAGAAGCATGGCTAAACACTGATTTTCTGCTGAAAGTCACTAATTATCACAGAGGTTTCACAAAGAATAGTCAGATTTCTGACCTCTATTCCCCTGAGGTCAATGTACCCAAATAAAGGAGGAGGGCAGGGTATCACCAAAAGTATTTTTCTTTTAAAAACATTCCCTCCCTAGAATCGTCTTGCAATTAAGACTAGGCCAAGGGGATTAGGTCTATTGCCATAGATAAGAAGCAGACAGAAATTGCCTAGGGAAAAAAAAAAAAAAGCAACTCAGTGTTCAGCTTTGAACTTCAAACTAAATGCCTCAGGTTGGGTTCTTGGAAGCAGATGCTGAGACAGTTTAAGAAAGAAAGTGAAGTTGCTCAGTCATGTCCGACTCTTTGCAATCCCATGGACTGTAACCTACCAGGTTCCTCTGTCCATGGGATTTTTCAGGCAAGAATACTAGAGTGGTTGCCATTTCCTTCTCCAGGAGATCTTCACAACCCAGGGATTGAATCAGGGTCTCCCACATTGGCAGACGCTTTACCATCTGAGCCACCAGGGAAGTCCTTTGAGATAGTTTAGCATGTGAGAAATTTATCAGGGATTCACACCTGTGGGAAAGAGTGTGAGGAAGTAGGATCAAGCAGAGGATGAAGTAGAATTGCCATGTGAATCAAAAGAAAGCCTTGCATGGCTCAGCTTCTAGGGAACTATGGGTGTAAAGCCCCTTGAGATTTGCATGTTTTGTAACCCATGTAGGGAAATGAAGCTGAAGCTGAAGCTGCTGCTAGTAAAAAAAAAGGTGTAAGTCACTCAATCGTGTCCAACTCTTTGTGACCCTATGGACTGTAGCCCACCAGGCTTCTCTGTCCATGAAATTCTCTAGGCAAGGATACTGGAATGGGTTGCCATTTCCTTTTCCAGGGGATCTTCCCAATCCAAGGATCGAACCCAGGTCTCCCACATTGCGGGCGGGTTCTTTACTATCTGAGCCACCAAGGAGGCCCAAGTGGTAGCTGGTAGCTGAGGTTACTAATCTTTTCTAGAAGTAGAATCTGGCAGTGCATCTCTGAGTTAGACATTAGCTTTAAAAAATAATAATAATAATAATTCTATTTATTTATTTATTTATTTTTGGCTGCACTGGATCTTCTTTGCTGTGTAGGCCTTTCTCTAGTTGGAGCAAGGGAGGCTCCTCTCCACCGTGGCGTGCAGGCTTCACATGGCAGTGGCTTTTCTTGTTGCAGAGCATGGGCTCTTAGAGTATGCGGGCTTCAGTAGTTGCAGTGCTTGAGCTCAGTAGTTGCACTTCCTGGACTCTAGAGAACAGGCTCAGGAGTTGTGGTAAATTGGCTTAGCTGCTCCATAGCTTATGGGATCTTCCCAAACCAGGAATTGAACCCATGTCTCCTGCACTAGCAGGCAGATTCTTTACCACTAANTCTTAGGGTATGCGGGCTTCAGTAGTTGCAGTGGTTGAGCTCAGTAGTTGCACTTCCTGGACTCTAGAGAACAGGCTCAGGAGTTGTGGTAAATTGGCTTAGCTGCTTCATAGCTTATGGGATCTTCCCAAACCAGGAATTGAACCCATGTCTCCTGCACTAGCAGGCAGATTCTTTACCACTAAGCCACCAGGGAAACCCCCACAGGCTTTTAATAAAAACTCAACTGCAAAGTTTTCAGCCATGTTTCAAATCACATAAAGGAGATTTCTTGAACATCCTAAAACTGGGTTTTTACATTTCACAGCCTTGAATTAGAGGATTAATCTCAGAGTAAACCAAGAATTAGAATGGGATCTTAAAAATGAAGGAATTTACCACACCACTGACAAACTCTTTCTAAGAATAGTGAGGATAGAGAGAAAGGAGAGAGAGGATTTTGTCATGATCTCTTGCCATAACACTCAGAGTTTTTTGGAGACTCTCGCAAAACCTCAGTGCTAGTTCTCTGTATCCTGACCTAGCCTGCAGATTTTGGCAGCCCCTAGGAGAATCACACTGAGTATATATGGCCTGGGAGTAGTTGAGTTGCAATGGTGAAGAAAAGTATAAGAGTTGGATGATAAGTGAAAAGCAAAAGTGAAGTCGCTCAGTTGTGTCTGACTACAGTCCCCAAGGACTGTAGCCTACTATGCTCCTCCATCCATGGGATTTCCCAGGCAAGAGTTGCCATTTCCTTCTCCAGAGGATCTTCCTCAGCCAGGGATCAAACTCATGTCTCCCACATTGTAAGCAGACACTTTACTGTCTGAGCCACCAGGGAAGGTACTCTTAGTTGGAATATAGGGCTTCCTTATTGGGAACTGCCCACACCAGCTTCTGT
Organism: Raphicerus campestris; assembly: GCA_006410735.1. Lineage (NCBI taxonomy): Eukaryota > Metazoa > Chordata > Mammalia > Artiodactyla > Bovidae > Raphicerus > Raphicerus campestris. Next base: position 243,034 of record SJYW01044154.1, read on the forward strand.
AAGGAAAGGAGAGACTCTATTCTCAAGAGTTAGGAATCAGACATTCTGTGAAAAACAGTAGATATGAATAGAACTGGGTGTCAAAAGAAGGTCACTCACACAAGTATAAGCAATACCATAGTCATTAAGTTTAGATCTTAACCTCTAAATGATGAAGGGAACTTTATTCCTCAGCAAATAACAGCACTAAGCCTCTAAATGACCAGAAGGACTAGTTAAAAAATATGACTGGACTTAGTTATAAAATAAAGGGTTCAGGAGAACAGAGGCTGAGGTCCAGAGTCAAAGGATAATGACACACTCCAAGCAAGAATCAGATGTCATTCCCACAGTACTGTGAGGATCCCTTCACTCTCACTGCATTCCTACTCTCAGATGTCATCTTGAAGTTAGAACAGAAGAAGATGGGATAGGAGAGAGCATTCTTGAGGACAAATTCTGAAAGACTTAAAATGGGTTTAAGTAGAAGAGATGGATTAAATTTAAACTGGAAGGATTTAAACTGAAAGAGCTAAAACTGAGCCAAAATGATATTATCCAAGCATTTTCAGTAGAGTGGAGAGTAGAGGTACACTAAGCAAAATGGTAACCACTAGACACATGTAACCAGTTTAATGAATTAATTAAAATTAAATAAAGATAAAATGAATGAAATTAAAGATGAAGTAAATGAATAACTGATTATTTAATGAGTTATTTAATCAGTTCATTTGCTTTCTCACCACATTTTGGGAGCTTAAAAGTGACAAAGGCTAGTGGCTACCATATTAGACAAGTTATATACAGAACATTATCTTTATCACAGAATGTTCTATTGGGCGGGGCTACATGAGAGAAATGTGAGATTATTTATTTCAAAAATATATTTTTTTTGCATTTTTAATCTTAATGTATCTTTTGCTCATGCCAAGACAAGAAACAATTTTTCAATACTGATTAGAGCTAGGATGACCAAAAAAATTGTTTTTTGAAAAATAGATTGCAGTAAGGTCAATTTTCTCACTCTCCATGAAAGCATCATACTTACTGTAACTCTTATGTTTTTATCAATTCGCATTCTGTTCCAAATATCATATATCTAAAACATCTTTTAATAAGTCAGTATCTCCACAAAGCCTTTCCTTACAGAATATATGATCATTAAGTATTATCCCATCATTTATACAATACTCAAAGCAATATACAAACAATTAAGTTTCTCTCCAAAGATTTTGTGTCAGTCTTTTTTTTTTTTNTTTATTTATTTATTTATTTTTGGCTGCACTGGATCTTCTTTGCTGTGTAGGCCTTTCTCTAGTTGGAGCAAGGGAGGCTCCTCTCCACCGTGGCATGCAGGCTTCACATGGCAGTGGCTTTTCTTGTTGCAGAGCATGGGTTCTTAGGGTATGCGGGCTTCAGTAGTTGCAGTGGTTGAGCTCAGTAGTTGCACTTCCTGGACTCTAGAGAACAGGCTCAGGAGTTGTGGTAAATTGGCTTAGCTGCTTCATAGCTTATGGGATCTTCCCAAACCAGGAATTGAACCCATGTCTCCTGCACTAGCAGGCAGATTCTTTACCACTAAGCCACCAGGGAAACCCCCACAGGCTTTTAATAAAAACTCAACTGCAAAGTTTTCAGCCATGTTTCAAATCACATAAAGGAGATTTCTTGAACATCCTAAAACTGGGTTTTTACATTTCACAGCCTTGAATTAGAGGATTAATCTCAGAGTAAACCAAGAATTAGAATGGGATCTTAAAAATGAAGGAATTTACCACACCACTGACAAACTCTTTCTAAGAATAGTGAGGATAGAGAGAAAGGAGAGAGAGGATTTTGTCATGATCTCTTGCCATAACACTCAGAGTTTTTTGGAGACTCTCGCAAAACCTCAGTGCTAGTTCTCTGTATCCTGACCTAGCCTGCAGATTTTGGCAGCCCCTAGGAGAATCACACTGAGTATATATGGCCTGGGAGTAGTTGAGTTGCAATGGTGAAGAAAAGTATAAGAGTTGGATGATAAGTGAAAAGCAAAAGTGAAGTCGCTCAGTTGTGTCTGACTACAGTCCCCAAGGACTGTAGCCTACTATGCTCCTCCATCCATGGGATTTCCCAGGCAAGAGTTGCCATTTCCTTCTCCAGAGGATCTTCCTCAGCCAGGGATCAAACTCATGTCTCCCACATTGTAAGCAGACACTTTACTGTCTGAGCCACCAGGGAAGGTACTCTTAGTTGGAATATAGGGCTTCCTTATTGGGAACTGCCCACACCAGCTTCTGTAAGGAAAGGAGAGACTCTATTCTCAAGAGTTAGGAATCAGACATTCTGTGAAAAACAGTAGATATGAATAGAACTGGGTGTCAAAAGAAGGTCACTCACACAAGTATAAGCAATACCATAGTCATTAAGTTTAGATCTTAACCTCTAAATGATGAAGGGAACTTTATTCCTCAGCAAATAACAGCACTAAGCCTCTAAATGACCAGAAGGACTAGTTAAAAAATATGACTGGACTTAGTTATAAAATAAAGGGTTCAGGAGAACAGAGGCTGAGGTCCAGAGTCAAAGGATAATGACACACTCCAAACAAGAATCAGATGTCATTCCCACAGTACTGTGAGGATCCCTTCACTCTCACTGCATTCCTACTCTCAGATGTCATCTTGAAGTTAGAACAGAAGAAGATGGGATAGGAGAGAGCATTCTTGAGGACAAATTCTGAAAGACTTAAAATGGGTTTAAGTAGAAGAGATGGATTAAATTTAAACTGGAAGGATTTAAACTGAAAGAGCTAAAACTGAGCCAAAATGATATTATCCAAGCATTTTCAGTAGAGTGGAGAGTAGAGGTACACTAAGCAAAATGGTAACCACTAGACACATGTAACCAGTTTAATGAATTAATTAAAATTAAATAAAGATAAAATGAATGAAATTAAAGATGAAGTAAATGAATAACTGATTATTTAATGAGTTATTTAATCAGTTCATTTGCTTTCTCACCACATTTTGGGAGCTTAAAAGTGACAAAGGCTAGTGGCTACCATATTAGACAAGTTATATACAGAAAATTATCTTTATCACAGAATGTTCTATTGGGTGAGGCTACATGAGAGAAATGTGAGATTATTTGTTTCAAATATATATTTTTTTGCACTTTTAATCTTAATGTATCTTTTGCTCATGCCAAGTCAAGAAACAATTTTTCAATACTGATTAGAGCTAGGATGACCAAAAAAATTGTTTTTTGAAAAATAGATTGCAGTAAGGTCAATTTTCTCACTCTCCATGAAAGCATCATACTTACTGTAACTCTTATGTTTTTATCAATTCGCATTCTGTTCCAAATATCATATATCTAAAACATCTTTTAATAAGTCAGTATCTCCACAAAGCCTTTCCTTACAGAATATATGATCATTAAGTATTATCCCATCATTTATACAATACTCAAAGCAATATACAAACAATTAAGTTTCTCTCCAAAGATTTTGTGTCAGTCTTTTTTTTTTTTGAGGTTCTGCATCAGCATCCTTTTGAGATTCTTCTACTTTGTAGCAGGCATCAGTGCTTCATTTATGTTTATAACTAATAATATTCTATTGTATGGACATGTACCTTTTGCTGATCCATTCATTTGTTGATGGATGTTTTGGCTCTTTCTCTGCTTGCTAACTGTGGTTAATATTACAAATATTTTTTGTTATCAAGGTACTTGTTTAAATATTAGTTTTTAATTTAGGGGGATATACACCGTAGACGGGGAAGGCTCTTGCCTGGAAAATCCAATGGACTGAGGAGTTTGGTAGGCTGCAGTCCATGGGGTCGCTAAGAGTCGGACACGACTGAGTGGCTTCACTTTCACTTTTCACTTCCATGCATTGGAGAAGGAAATGGCAACCCACTCCAGTATTCTTGCCTGGAGAATCCCAGGGATTGGGGAGCCCGGTGGGCTGCTGTCTATGGGGTCGCACAGAATCGGACACGACTGAAGTGACTTAGCAGCACACCATAGAAGTGTATATCCTGTGGAAATACATAGAATATCCATAGAAGTGTTTATCTTATGTAAATCCTATGATGTATATCCTATGATATACATAGCTGGTTCACATAAGAATTCTATGTTTTATATTTGGAGGAACCATCCCATAGTTTTCTACAGCTTTTGTAGTATTTTATATTCCTGCCACCAGTGTATGAGGGTTTCACTTTTTCCCACATCCTCATCAAGAAGTTGTTTTCCATTTTTTGTTTGATTTTTGCTTGTTTGCTTTTAATACACACTATGTTAATGGATATGAAGTGGTTTATGTATTTTCCTAACCAAAAATAATGTTGAGTATCTTTTCATTTGCTTGTTGCACTTTTATATATCTTCTTTGGAGAAGAAGTCTATTCATATTTGAAAGACTCATTTAATGTGTGAGAAAGAGACACCAAATAGTTTGATTCCTGTGATTACGAACCAATAAAAATAATTACAAAATAATGATCTTTAGCTCCACCAAGTATATTAAGCTTTGCAATTTTATTGAACTTTCTCAAGAATCTCTCATTTTACATATTTCTCCACAGCAGAGTTATTAAGTAGATTTATGTAGGAATTTCTTTGTGATTCAGAACACATTATAGCTAATATTATGTCCATTTTTAGAATTCCTGTCAAATTTTGGCATGTTTTAATATATACTTTAAGGCTTCCCTGGTAGCTCAGCAGTAAAGAATCTGCTTGCAATAAGGGAAACTCTGATTTGATCCTTGGGTACGNGTATGCGGGCTTCAGTAGTTGCAGTGGTTGAGCTCAGTAGTTGCACTTCCTGGACTCTAGAGAACAGGCTCAGGAGTTGTGGTAAATTGGCTTAGCTGCTTCATAGCTTATGGGATCTTCCCAAACCAGGAATTGAACCCATGTCTCCTGCACTAGCAGGCAGATTCTTTACCACTAAGCCACCAGGGAAACCCCCACAGGCTTTTAATAAAAACTCAACTGCAAAGTTTTCAGCCATGTTTCAAATCACATAAAGGAGATTTCTTGAACATCCTAAAACTGGGTTTTTACATTTCACAGCCTTGAATTAGAGGATTAATCTCAGAGTAAACCAAGAATTAGAATGGGATCTTAAAAATGAAGGAATTTACCACACCACTGACAAACTCTTTCTAAGAATAGTGAGGATAGAGAGAAAGGAGAGAGAGGATTTTGTCATGATCTCTTGCCATAACACTCAGAGTTTTTTGGAGACTCTCGCAAAACCTCAGTGCTAGTTCTCTGTATCCTGACCTAGCCTGCAGATTTTGGCAGCCCCTAGGAGAATCACACTGAGTATATATGGCCTGGGAGTAGTTGAGTTGCAATGGTGAAGAAAAGTATAAGAGTTGGATGATAAGTGAAAAGCAAAAGTGAAGTCGCTCAGTTGTGTCTGACTACAGTCCCCAAGGACTGTAGCCTACTATGCTCCTCCATCCATGGGATTTCCCAGGCAAGAGTTGCCATTTCCTTCTCCAGAGGATCTTCCTCAGCCAGGGATCAAACTCATGTCTCCCACATTGTAAGCAGACACTTTACTGTCTGAGCCACCAGGGAAGGTACTCTTAGTTGGAATATAGGGCTTCCTTATTGGGAACTGCCCACACCAGCTTCTGTAAGGAAAGGAGAGACTCTATTCTCAAGAGTTAGGAATCAGACATTCTGTGAAAAACAGTAGATATGAATAGAACTGGGTGTCAAAAGAAGGTCACTCACACAAGTATAAGCAATACCATAGTCATTAAGTTTAGATCTTAACCTCTAAATGATGAAGGGAACTTTATTCCTCAGCAAATAACAGCACTAAGCCTCTAAATGACCAGAAGGACTAGTTAAAAAATATGACTGGACTTAGTTATAAAATAAAGGGTTCAGGAGAACAGAGGCTGAGGTCCAGAGTCAAAGGATAATGACACACTCCAAACAAGAATCAGATGTCATTCCCACAGTACTGTGAGGATCCCTTCACTCTCACTGCATTCCTACTCTCAGATGTCATCTTGAAGTTAGAACAGAAGAAGATGGGATAGGAGAGAGCATTCTTGAGGACAAATTCTGAAAGACTTAAAATGGGTTTAAGTAGAAGAGATGGATTAAATTTAAACTGGAAGGATTTAAACTGAAAGAGCTAAAACTGAGCCAAAATGATATTATCCAAGCATTTTCAGTAGAGTGGAGAGTAGAGGTACACTAAGCAAAATGGTAACCACTAGACACATGTAACCAGTTTAATGAATTAATTAAAATTAAATAAAGATAAAATGAATGAAATTAAAGATGAAGTAAATGAATAACTGATTATTTAATGAGTTATTTAATCAGTTCATTTGCTTTCTCACCACATTTTGGGAGCTTAAAAGTGACAAAGGCTAGTGGCTACCATATTAGACAAGTTATATACAGAAAATTATCTTTATCACAGAATGTTCTATTGGGTGAGGCTACATGAGAGAAATGTGAGATTATTTGTTTCAAATATATATTTTTTTGCACTTTTAATCTTAATGTATCTTTTGCTCATGCCAAGTCAAGAAACAATTTTTCAATACTGATTAGAGCTAGGATGACCAAAAAAATTGTTTTTTGAAAAATAGATTGCAGTAAGGTCAATTTTCTCACTCTCCATGAAAGCATCATACTTACTGTAACTCTTATGTTTTTATCAATTCGCATTCTGTTCCAAATATCATATATCTAAAACATCTTTTAATAAGTCAGTATCTCCACAAAGCCTTTCCTTACAGAATATATGATCATTAAGTATTATCCCATCATTTATACAATACTCAAAGCAATATACAAACAATTAAGTTTCTCTCCAAAGATTTTGTGTCAGTCTTTTTTTTTTTTGAGGTTCTGCATCAGCATCCTTTTGAGATTCTTCTACTCTGTAGCAGGCATCAGGGCTTCATTTATGTTTATAACTAATAATATTCTATTGTATGGACATGTACCTTTTGCTGATCCATTCATTTGTTGATGGATGTTTTGGCTCTTTCTCTGCTTGCTAACTGTGGTTAATATTACAAATATTTTTTGTTATCAAGGTACTTGTTTAAATATTAGTTTTTAATTTAGGGGGATATACACCGTAGACGGGGAAGGCTCTTGCCTGGAAAATCCAATAGACTGAGGAGTTTGGTAGGCTGCAGTCCATGGGGTCGCTAAGAGTCGGACACGACTGAGTGGCTTCACTTTCACTTTTCACTTCCATGCATTGGAGAAGGAAATGGCAACCCACTCCAGTATTCTTGCCTGGAGAATCCCAGGGATGGGGGAGCCCGGTGGGCTGCTGTCTATGGGGTCGCACAGAGTCGGACACGACTGAAGTGACTTAGCAGCACACCATAGAAGTGTATATCCTGTGGAAATACATAGAATATCCATAGAAGTGTTTATCTTATGTAAATCCTATGATGTATATCCTATGATATACATAGCTGGTTCACATAAGAATTCTATGTTTTATATTTGGAGGAACCATGCCATAGTTTTCTACAGCTTTTGTAGTATTTTATATTCCTGCCACCAGTGTATGAGGGTTTCACTTTTTCCCACATCCTCATCAAGAAGTTGTTTTCCATTTTTTGTTTGTTTTTTGCTTGTTTGCTTTTAATACACACTATGTTAATGGATATGAAGTGGTTTATGTATTTTCCTAACCAAAAATAATGTTGAGTATCTTTTCATTTGCTTGTTGCACTTTTATATATCTTCTTTGGAGAAGAAGTCTATTCATATTTGAAAGACTCATTTAATGTGTGAGAAAGAGACACCAAATAGTTTGATTCCTGTGATTACGAACCAATAAAAATAATTACAAAATAATGATCTTTAGCTCCACCAAGTATATTAAGCTTTGCAATTTTATTGAACTTTCTCAAGAATCTCTCATTTTACATATTTCTCCACAGCAGAGTTATTAAGTAGATTTATGTAGGAATTTCTTTGTGATTCAGAACACATTATAGCTAATATTATGTCCATTTTTAGAATTCCTGTCAAATTTTGGCATGTTTTAATATATACTTTAAGGCTTCCCTGGTAGCTCAGCAGTAAAGAATCTGCTTGCAATAAGGGAAACTCTGATTTGATCCTTGGGTACGGCTATACTGTGGAGGAGGGCATGGCAACCCACTCCAGCTTCTTGCCCGGAGAATCCCATGGACAGAGGAGCCTGGCGGGCTACAGTCCCTGGGGTCACAAAGAGTTGGACATGACTGGAGTGACAGCACACAAGCAATATATATTTTAAGAATTCAGGGTTTTTCTTTTCTTCTTATTTTTGCACAATACCTAACCTTGTTTTTATCATTTTGTACTTCAATCAACATTGTATAAGTCCCAAGTTTTCCACATCTTTGAANCATAGCTGGTTCACATAAGAATTCTATGTTTTATATTTGGAGGAACCATCCCATAGTTTTCTACAGCTTTTGTAGTATTTTATATTCCTGCCACCAATGTATGAGGGTTTCACTTTTTCCCACATCCTCATCAAGAAGTTGTTTTCCATTTTTTGTTTGATTTTTGCTTGTTTGCTTTTAATACACACTATGTTAATGGATATGAAGTGGTTTATGTATTTTCCTAACCAAAAATAATGTTGAGTATCTTTTCATTTGCTTGTTGCACTTTTATATATCTTCTTTGGAGAAGAAGTCTATTCATATTTGAAAGACTCATTTAATGTGTGAGAAAGAGACACCAAATAGTTTGATTCCTGTGATTACGAACCAATAAAAATAATTACAAAATAATGATCTTTAGCTCCACCAAGTATATTAAGCTTTGCAATTTTATTGAACTTTCTCAAGAATCTCTCATTTTACATATTTCTCCACAGCAGAGTTATCAAGTAGATTTATGTAGGAATTTCTTTGTGATTCAGAACACATTATAGCTAATATTATGTCCATTTTTAGAATTCCTGTCAAATTTTGGCATGTTTTAATATATACTTTAAGGCTTCCCTGGTAGCTCAGCAGTAAAGAATCTGCTTGCAATAAGGGAAACTCTGATTTGATCCTTGGGTACGGCTATACTGTGGAGGAGGGCATGGCAACCCACTCCAGCTTCTTGCCCGGAGAATCCCATGGACAGAGGAGCCTGGCGGGCTACAGTCCCTGGGGTCACAAAGAGTTGGACATGACTGGAGTGACAGCACACAAGCAATATATATTTTAAGAATTCAGGGTTTTTCTTTTCTTCTTATTTTTGCACAATACCTAACCTTGTTTGTATCATTTTGTACTTCAATCAACATTGTATAAGTCCCAAGTTTTCCACATCTTTGAAAACAGTTGGTATTGTCAGTCTTCTATGCTTAAATTATCATTTCTGTGAAGACTAGTGGTACTGAGCAAATTTTTTTTTAATTGGCTATTTGTCTGTCTTTGTGAAGTGCCTGTGAAACTATGTCGCCTGCTTCTATACTAGCTTTTTTTTGTTGTTTGTTTTGCTAATCGATGTATCTGTTTTGTTTTTTTGTATGTTACAGACCTATGTCAATTGTCTAAGATATATTTTCTATAATCTTCTCATAGTCTGTGTCTTGCTTATTCCCTTACCTAATGGTTTATTTTTGTGGGAAAAAAAAAAACTGAACTGTATTAACTCTGTCATAAATCAGGTGAGTTTATTTTTTGGTTCTGTTTCTTACTATTGTGCTTCATGAGTATTTTGTCTAAAATTGGGCTGTTACCACACTGGATTAATTATTGCAACATATAACATCTTAAACTGTCTTTTTGGTCCTTTTCATTTCCATATAAACCTTAGTATAGACTTACAAACATTCACACACATACATACACAAACCTGCATACACACATCTGTTAGGATTATGATTTGTATTGCATTGAAAATGTGGATCAGTTTATACTTTATATTGTAAAAATATTGTTTTCTAATACATTAACTTGTATATCTCTCTATTTATTCAGATGATTTAAATTCTTTCAAAAATTTTGGAGTTTTCAGAGTAGGTATCTTGTGCATATTAGATTTCTTCCTATATATTTGATATTGTATTTTAATTCTAATTTTGTATTTGCTGGTATATAATACAATTGCTGCTGTTAGATTTTTTGTAGATTCTTTTCTGTTCATTTATGAATATGTGCAAGTTTACTTTTTCCTTTTGATTAGTTATTTTTCTTGTTACATTGCCTAGCACCTTTATACAAAATTTGAGAAGTTGTAATAGTGGAATTATTTGGCTACTTCCTACTGCAAAGAAGAAAACAATTATTTTACCAATAAGTGTATTTTGCTAGTACATCAAATATAGTATTCCAGTACCTTTTGCCTTCTTTATTGCTGTGAAAAGTTTGCTGTCATTCCACTTGTCACTGCTCTGTAAGTATTCAATCTTTAAAAAATTGTCTTTTCTTTTATGGTTTGCACTTTCACTAAGATATAACATATAAGGACAGTGAAAAAGGTAGCTTAAAACTCAACATTCAAATCTAAGGTCATGGCATCCTGTACCATCACTTCATGCAGCCATGAAATTAAAAGATGCTTGCTTCTTGGAAGAAAAGCTATGACAAACCTAGACAACGTATTAAAAAGAAGAGACACCACTTTAGTCAAAGCTGTGGTTTTTCCAGTAGTCATGTATGGATATGAGAGTTGGACCATAAAGAAGGCTGGGCACCAAAGAATTGATGCTTTTGAATTGTGGTGCTGGAGAAGACTTTTGAGAGTCACTTGGACAGCAAGGAGATCAAACCAGTTAATTCTAAAGGAAATCAACCCTGAATATTCATTGGAAGGACTGATGCTGAAGCTGAACTTCCAATACTTTGGCCACATGATATAAAGAGCTGACTCATTGGAAAAGACCCTGATGTTGGAAAAGATCGAGAGCAGGAGGAGAAGGGTGCAACAAAGGATGAGATGGTTGGATGGAGTCAGTGACTCAGTGGATGTTAATTTGAGCAAACTCCTGGAGATAGAGGACAGGGAAGCCTGTTGTGCTGTAGTCCATGAGGTCTCAAAGAGTCAGACACGACTTAATGATTGAACAACAAGAAGGTATACCAAGGCGTGAATTTTTAAATGTATGAGTTTTGAATTGATTATGCAAACCAAACTTTCAGATTCTTGGTTTTTATAAGAACAAACAAACAAACCAAAATGCCATTTCTGGAAAATTCTCAGCAGTATATTCTTCAAGTGTTCTTACTCAAATTCTCTTTATTTTTTTCTCTCTTAACTCAAATATATAAACATTTTTTTATTCTATTTTCCATTTTTTAAAATAGTGTCTATTTTCTCATTTGATAGAAATATACCTACAAGTTAATTTATTCAGACTGTATCATTGCACACATTACTTTTTTGATTAAGTAAGAGTTTTTATGGAGAATTCTATTTTCACATAGTCATTTCATATATGAACTGTGTAGAAAGTCAAAATTGTTTATTATTGATTCAGTTAGGCATTAACTTATCAAGTAAGAAATAACAATGAGACCCATTTGTGGCAATCAAATTGATATAGTACAATGAATA
>SJYW01044157.1:0-26645 GCA_006410735.1 Raphicerus campestris
GAGTTTCAGTTTAGGAAGCTGAAAATTCAGGAGACAAATGATGGTGAGAGTTGCCTAACAATGGAAATGTACTTAGTACCACTGAACTGTATAGTTAAATATGGTTAAAAGAGTATGTTTTATATTATGTGACTTTTACCACAATTAAAAACATTTGAAAAGTAAAGGAAGAGACACTCAATCCCTCTGTCATATGAAGACAAAAAAGCCAGCTGTATGAGAGCCAGGAAGCACCCCTCCCCCTCCACCCTACCCACAACACACCAGAACTGGACCATTCTAGCACCCTGACCTCAAATGTTCAGCCTCAAAAATTGTAAAAGAATAAAGTTCTGTTGTGTAAACTACTCAGTCCAAGGTATTTTCTTATGACAGCCTGAGCAGATGAATACATGTGGTTTCCATTACTCTCAATACACTTATTCGATCAATCAGCTTCATGCTGGGCTACCCCTTCCAGCATAACACCCTCCTCACTGGGCTTGGCCTCTGATTTCCCATTCTGGGCCATCCTGTATCTCTTCCTCCCCTCACCATGAACCTCTACTTTTCTGTGCTTCATCTAATCGTTGTGGGGCTGAATCATTTAGGAAGAGCAGGAAATGGATTTTGTTTAGTTCCCTAAAAATATCACTTATTTGTAGAGATGTGTTTTTAATCAAGCAAAAGTCTGAAAAGTTCATTAAATTTGAAGCTAGAAGAAAACATAAAGATAATCTAACTCAACCATCTTATTTCATTTAGTAATTAATATCTGGTAATAATTTTTCTTATTCTGACTGATGAGAAATTGAGTCTTAAAAAAAAAAAGCTTTTGCATGAATGGAGCTGTAATTATAAAACTGCTTCTGGAGTCAGAACCACTGCTTTAAAGAATCTCCTTTTTATTTATAGACGCTCCATTGTTACTTGGAATGATGGAAGAACTGATGCTATGTAACATTTTCAAAGTAATCCACAGCTATTAATGCCATTTCTTCATCTCAATCAAAGTATTTATCCTGTACCTCCTTTGCATTTCCAGTGGACAGACTCGGAGAAGCAGGTGAACAATTGAGACTTCTCAGGAAACTCTAAGAAACACAGTGACCACACACAAGTGTTTTCCCAGGGAACTGGGGAGGGCTTGGTCTTCAGGAGAGACTACAGACAAGGATGTGCCTTTAAAGATGCAGTAGATTTAGGGACGAGGGCAGAGAGAGAAGCAAACCAAGAGTAAATAGAGAAAAGAAGAAAAGGAACTAATGCCTTCATGGGCCTGTTTTGACTGGGAAGGGAGGAACTTACTAAAGTGCAGTGGGAGAACAGGATCTGCCTTGAGAAGTTGAATAGATTTGACTCTTGGGTCACATGAAATCTTTCAGATAATGTATTTCAGATAGAATTGAGGTCAACTGCAAATAATAGAAAACCCAACAATAATGGCCTAAAGAAATAGGGGTGGGTTTTTTCTTATTAGAAATGTGGAGCTTAGTGGTTGCTGGCAGTGGTTCAACTGCTAAAAACTGAAGGACCAGTATCTGTGTGATTCTCTTGGCCTTTCCCTCATGGCTTCAAGATGGCTACTGTTGCTCCAGGCATCACATCTGCATTTAAGACCAGAAGAAAGAAAGATGTTGCAAGACAAATTTGTCATGCTTTATCAGGACAACAAAAGCTTATCCAGAGCCTTGCTCTATTGCCACCTCCAGCAGATATTCATCTGCCGAACATTAGCTTGAATTTTTGCATCATTCAGTTCAGTTACGTCAGACTCTTTGCAACCCCATGGACTGCAGCACAGCAGGCTTCTTTGTTCATCATCAACTCCCTGAGTTTACTCAAACTCATGTCCATTGAGTCGTTGATGCCATCCAACCATCTCATCCTCTGTCGTCCCCTTCTCCTCCTGCCCTCAATCTTTCTAAGCATCAGGGTCTTTTCAAATGAGATAATTCTTCACATCAGGTGGCCAAAGTATCGGAGTCTCAGCTTCAGCATCAGTCCTTCCAATGAATATTTAGGACTGATCTCCTTTAGGATGGACTGGTTGGATCTCCTTGCTGTCCAAGGGACTCTCAAGAATCTTCTCCAACAACACACTTCAAAAGCATCAATTCTTCAGTGCTCAGTTTTCTTCACAGTCCAACTCTCACATCCATATATGACTATTGGAAAAACCATAGCTTTGACTAGATGGACCTTTGCTGGCAAAGTAATGTCTCTGCTTTTCAATATGCTGTCTAGGTTGGTCATAAATTTTCTTCCAAGGAACAAGCGTCTTTTAATTTCATGGCTGCAGTCACCATCTGCAGTGATTTTGGAGCCCAAAAAAATAAAGTCTGACACTGTTNCAAGGAACAAGCGTCTTTTAATTTCATGGCTGCAGTCACCATCTGCAGTGATTTTGGAGCCCCAAAAAATAAAGTCTGACACTGTTTCCACTGTTTCCCCATCTATTTCCCATGAAGTGTTGAGACCGGATGCCATGATCTTCGTTTTCTGAACGTTGAGCTTTAAGCCAACTTTTTCTCTCTCCTTTTCACTTTCATCAAGAGGCTTTTTAGTTCCTCTTCACTTTCTGCCATAAAGGTGGTGTCATCTGCATATCTGAGGTTATTGATATTTCTCCCAGAAGTCTTGATTCCAGCTTGTGCTTCTTCCAGTCCAGCATTTCCCATGATATACTCTGCATAAGAGTTAAATAAATAAGCAGGGTGACAATATACAGCCTCGACATACTCCTTTTCCTATTTGGAACGAGTCTGTTGTTCCATGTCCTATTCTAATTGTTGCTTCTTGACCTACATACAGATTTCTCAGAAGGCAGATCAGGTGGTCTGGTATTCCCATCTCTTGAAGAATTTTCCACAGTTTATTGTGATCCAGACAGTTTGCATCATTATTTCTCTCTATAAAGAAGCTGAGAAAGGGACTGGCTAACTTTCCCAGATTTTACAGTGAAGACAGGAAGGAAAATGTGCTAGGAATGGGTGTTGGGTCTATCAATCTATTTGTCTTTCACAAGAAGCCTAATCAGTTATCTCTCCATTTATTATTTAGATAACAAAAGAAGTTTCACTTGAATGTATTAACAGAAGAAGTTTTTAACCCTTTAGTCACGTTACTAAGGCAGACAGCAGTGTCTCTATCCTTCACCACTTAAAGTTGAGAAATACTCATTATTATATGACTTAGATTTAGACATTCTGTTGCCTGTGACCTGGAGACTGGATCAAGTGATTCATTTGGTCTATGATATTTAACTATATCATAGTTTGAAACACCAAAACAAAAAACAAAAAAAAGAAAAATATAGGAACACCCTTCTCCCCTCCATCTACTTCATTGGAAAACTTCCAACAGCACTTTGCTTTTAGAGGTTCTAAGGTTAATGCCATTCCTCTTACTCAAAACTAGTTTTAGGTATGTTAAGAAAACTGGATAAATGAGGTGTAAGTAAAAATCAGGAAATCAAGATATGTTAAGTTTACTGAAACACATTTGGATCAAGCCAAAAATTGGTCTGAGATCCTATTAAGGAGATGTGAAGCCCCTACTTAAATATGGTGTGGGCATTTTATAACAGAGTCACAAAACTTCCCTAGACATAGTATTATACAAGAGTATGTGTTATGCTACTTTTTAAGTAAACACATCTGTAAATCACTTGGCAAACGTGTCGAGAGTCCATGGTTTATTTCTGCTTCAACACTGCACTGCGGTCTTGGCTATACCAAGTTCCGTAATGGCAACAACTAACCTTTTTCCCAGACAATCCTCATACCCTGGGGCAGAGAAAACAATGCCCCATTGTGAACTTGCACAAGATTTGCAAATGTGGTGCAATTTTGGTGTACCAGTGGCCTGAAGTTCACAAACCCAGTGAAGATTTCAACTAGCCTATACTTGCCAGCCAGAAAGCACGAGAAAGACTGGGGGTAAAGTCCCTTTTCTTAACTATGTTTCGATCTAAAAGACACTTCTGCGCACTTCCCTGGTGGTCCAGTGGTTAAGTCTTCACCTTCCAATGCAGGTGGTACAGGTTCGATCCCTGGTCAGGGAGCTAAGATCCTATGTGCCTCATGGCCAAAAATCCAGAACATAAACAACAGAAGCAATATTGTTACAAGTTGAATGAAGACTTAAAAAACAGTCCACATTAAAAAAAAAATCTTTAAAAAAGATAAAGAGAAAAGACTCTTTCCTGCCAGTCTCTCAAATGACCAGAACAAGATTTGCAATTGACTTCACAATAACCAAACAAATCACCTCTTTCATACACATTTCTTTTTATTCCATTGCTGGACTAGTTTAGGCTTCTCTGGTAGCTCAGCTACCAGGTAAAGAATCCACCTGCAATGCAGGCGACCCCAGTTCAATTCCTGGGTTGGGAAGATCCCCCGGAGAAAGGACAGGCTACCCACTCCAGTCTTCTTGGGCTTCCCTGATGGCTCAGATAGTAAAGAATCCTCCTGTAATGCAGGAGCATGGCAGCCCCCACCAGTATTCTTGCCTGGAGAATCCCCATGGACAGAGCAGCCTGGTGGGCGACAGTCCATGGGGTTGCAGAGTCGGACATGACTGAGCACCTAATCCAGACTAGTTTAAGGAAACTTACTCACTTCTAGAGCTTCTGTGGACCTCTGCTAGCTGAAAGCCCTGGTTGTTTTTTCACCAGGTTCCATGCCAGGTGCACCATACATATCTCAAATTCATTTCCTCCATGCAACAGATTTTTATTCAGCATCTACTAATGAGCTGGTGTTCTAAGTAAGTGTTGGAGGTACATGATATTGGGAACCCTCACAACTTTACAAAGTAGCTGTTATTATCTACATTGTAAAAATTAAGAAACAAAGGCCCAGAGAGAGTAACTTCTCAAGGTCACACAGCCAGTCCATGGCAAAGTTGCCTTGGAAGACAGGTCCATTTCACTCCCTATTGCATGCTTTCCACCCAGTATCTTGCTGCCTTCCTGCCAGCAACTGGCCTTATTGTAAAGGCCCATCTTGGGAAATGCATGGACTCTTTTTCGAGACGACAATTCCTGAACCTTTACAGTTACTCTGCCAGAAAAGTTGAAAGTTCATGTATGAAAATGGGAAGGGGGACTCTACCTTTGAATTTGGTCTGCAAGTTTTCACTGAGTCCTTTCCTTCCCAGACAGAGTTCCCTTCAAGATCTGGTTTTAGAAGCCTTGAAGCTATAAGGAGCGCTAATCCATGTTTCCACAAATTGACCTGGCAGGCTAGTCTTAGGTTGGGTATCCCATAGCTCTGGGTCAGAATATCCTCCGAGGGGTGAGGAGAAAGCCTAAATCTGCAGCCCGGAGCCGAGCCTCTAGCCGAGCCTCTAATCTGCTTGCTTGTTTAAATTCTCTGTGCTCCAAGGTCAGGGTCATAAGAAACAAATGAGATACCACAGATGAGAGTGGTTGGAAAATTGGAAAATAATATAGAAAGAATGGCCATTATCCAAACTCACAAAGCAGAAGAGACTGAAAATTGAAGGCAGCATGGAAGAACACATCAGCTTAACTCTGCAACACTCCTAATAAAGCATCATTTAATTATAAGCCTCCAAGGAGGGATAATAAAATTAAACGTTGTCTGTCACAGCTCCCTTGTTACTGGTATCTGGGGCATGAAATTCTGAAGAGCATTCGTTCTTCTTGAGTGTAAATGCAACTGTGGTCAAGAGGGGATCCCTCCTGCCTCCCCGATCTAAAAACCAGGAAAGATAACCAGTGGGTATCTATCAGACCTTCTGAATGGAAAGTTCAGAGTACAGCAGAGGAAAGCAGGCAGCTGATTTCCACTTGGTTGATGGAGCCAAATCATCTCCACATGCCCATGGGCAAGAATCCCAGAGGCAGGTTTTCAAGTGTTTCGAGGCCTCAAGAGACAGGCATGAAGGAAAGAAAATCAAAATAATTTCTGTTGGCCTAAAGTCCCCCGGGAAAGGGATAGTAACAATTCTGATCCACTTCTCAAACCCAGAGGTGGGTGCGCAACCCTGGGACTCACCTTCCCACCTGAGAACCTGCACAAAACCTGTGTCTTCTGCGTTCCTGTCTTTCATCAGCCACTCCAGTCTTCCAGCTAGCTCGCCTGTTCCTGGTGTTACACTGCCCTTTCCCACTTTCTTTTAACCCTACTTGGAGAAATCAGCCCTTACTCAGAAACACACACAGTGTCTTACAGAGACTGCTGTGGAAAGATAGAGCTCTGTAATGCAAAACAAAGAAAATGCAGCCCAGAGGGGAGAGAAGGAGAGGAACTGGGCTTCAGTTACTGCATGCTACAACATCTTGGGTAAGAGCTCCAACTCCCCTGAGCCTTAGTCTCCACATCTGGAAGAGTGGGAACTACCCTGCTTGTTTGGTGCACAGAAATCAAATGAGATATTTGTGGCAATGCTTGAAAGCACTGTGAATATTAATGGGCCCAACCCTCCCTCAATGATCTTATGACAAATGCAGTCGTTCCACAAATGATTATTGAGGATCTATGACGGACCACACTGGGTTGGGCCCTGGAGATATGACAGAAAATTGGGCATGTTCCCTGATCTTGGGGAGGTTTATTGGGGATGGGGCACAGCAGCATAGGCAAGCAATTAAAATACACTTGGCTACATCTCATCAACTCACTCCAGTATTCTTGCCTGGGAAATCCCACGGACAGAGGAGCCTGGCGAGCTACAGTCCAGGGGGTTGCAAAGAGTCGGGCATGACTGAGCATGCACATCTCATAAATGGACATCAGGGGATGCCCAGCTCAGGTCAAAGGGCTTTGCAGGAAGAAGGATAACACAGAAGCTAAATCTTGAGTAATGATAAGGGAATTTGCTGGGGAAAGAAGAGGGTCAAGGTCATTCCAGCTGGATGAGTGGCATGTAAAATGGTGAGAAAAATGAGAGCATGGAAAGGTTAGAGCTTGTGATTCCAAATAGCTGGTGCCTAATATGAGAAGCAGGAAAGGCGACACTGGGGAGTCAGGAAGGAGGCCTCCCTTGGAAGACAGGCTGCGTGCTCAGATGACCATATTTACAGAGTGCTTACCTGGTGCCAGGGCTTCCCAGGTGGTTCTAGTGGTAAAGAACCTGCCTACCAATGCAGGAGACATTAGAGATGTGGGTTCGATCCCTAGGTCGGGAAGATCCCTTGGAGGAGGGCATGACAACCCACTCCAGTATTCTCGCCTGGAGAATCCCATGGACAGAGGAGCCTGGTGGATTAGTCCATTGGGTCACACAGAGTCAGACACAACTGAAGAGACTTTGCACGCACACACCAGGCAACAGGTACTTTTCTAGTACATCTCACATATCACCACTTCTAATTCTCCCAACCACTCCCAAGAAGTCAGTCCTATTATATTATTGCCCATTACTTCTACTAATAGAAGGGGAAACTGAAGCTCAGAGAAATTAAGTAACTTGTTCAAGGTCATACAACTGGCAAGTTTGCCAAAGAGTTGGGTTTTTTAAATAATTTATTGACAGTCTGCATTAACTGATAAAGTGCATGTCACTTGCTCATGTGGAAATGTATGTTGTTTGCTTAAATATTTAATGATTAACGATCACTTGGGCTTATCAATAAAATAATCCAGTCATTGAAGTCTTCTCAAATGGGGTAGATTATAAATGGAAATTTATGTTTAATGATCAATTAACTTGACTAATTTTGCTTTTCCATCTTTCCCTAACAATCCATTGTGAGAAATAAACAGAATTGGTGGACTTGAAAAATACAGAAACTTATAAGACATAGTATATACAAAACCCCTTAAGCTGGAGCCTCCTTTTTGTCCTTTTCTTTAAGTAATTTCATTTCTAAGAATTTATCCTAAGCAGATCATCAGGCATACTAAGTTATATTGGATTGGCCAAAAAGTTCATTTGGGTTTTTCAGTCAAATTGTACAAGAAAACCCAAAAGAACTTTTTGGCCAACCCAAAACATACATGCAAAGTACCCCCAAATACTTGGGTACCATATCATCTTTCTAAACAACAAAAAAGTCTAGTTTATCACCATAGGGTTGGTGGGATACTCTTTCTAAGTTCTAGTTTTCCTCTTCTAGCCCTTGGGATGGTGGAAAATCCTTGGGCTTAGGCAGTAGAAGAATCTAGGCAAGGTAATTTAGTCTCTAAAAGTTTTACTCTTCAGGCTTGCATGCATATAGTCAAGGTCAACACCTCTGCGGATGACATCACACCCTCTGGACCCAATTCAGCCACAGGAGTGTAGAGTGGTCCCAGGTCTCCACAGCCCCCCATTCACAGTTCTGCCACCTGCAGGATGCCACTATGAGCTTGCTGCCACCACTGTCTCCTGAGGATTCCTCTCTCCTGAGAAACCCACCACTCGTTCCCAATCTTGGAATATTCCACATTCTGCTTCCGGTCTGGCCCTTTTCCCTCCTAACTCTAGAAGTTCAAAGCCTCCAATGCTTTCCTATCTAGGACTCCTGGTTGACTCACCTCCCTGAACACACACTTTTGAAAACACAAGGGCCTATTGACTTGCCCCTGGGACCAAAGAAAGCACCAACAGCCACGACTCAAAGCCCCATGTAGGTCCTTGGGAAGAGGAGGAAAGAAAGACCTTGGTTGCTTTTTAATGAACCCACAGCCTGGAAAAAAATCCAGCTGGTTCTGAATGCATTCTGCCACATTAAATTTTTAATGTTTCCAATTACATCTATAATGGTAGAAATCTGGAAGAATTTAAATGTTCCAAGGGATTGTATATTGGGATAACACACAGCAATTAAAGGGCTCTGTTCTTGATATACTCATTTTTTAAAAGCAGGTTTCAAAGCAAGATATACAATTTAAGTCCCATCTTTATAATTTATATATACACACAATTGTATCAATCAGTGCTCATTTTATGAGTAGTGAGATTATTGTTGAGGTTTATTTTGCTTTTTAGCTTCTGTGCATTTCCCCAATGTCTCCCATATATTTGCATTGTTCTTGTATCGAGACTCTCTGCAGAGGACAGTGGTTGGAGGTGTGTGAGTGTGTGGCAGTGGCCCTTTTCCTGGAGGAGACATTGCAGAGAGTGAGGTAGCAAGCTATCTTGTCTTGGCAGATTGTTGTAAGAGTATTAGTATCGGCAGACTATCTTTATNTATTTAATGATTAACGATCACTTGGGCTTATCAATAAAATAATCCAGTCATTGAAGTCTTCTCAAATGGGGTAGATTATAAATGGAAATTTATGTTTAATGATCAATTAACTTGACTAATTTTGCTTTTCCATCTTTCCCTAACAATCCATTGTGAGAAATAAACAGAATTGGTGGACTTGAAAAATACAGAAACTTATAAGACATAGTATATACAAAACCCCTTAAGCTGGAGCCTCCTTTTTGTCCTTTTCTTTAAGTAATTTCATTTCTAAGAATTTATCCTAAGCAGATCATCAGGCATACTAAGTTATATTGGATTGGCCAAAAAGTTCATTTGGGGTTTTCAGTCAAATTGTACAAGAAAACCCAAAAGAACTTTTTGGCCAACCCAAAACATACATGCAAAGTACCCCCAAATACTTGGGTACCATATCATCTTTCTAAACAACAAAAAAGTCTAGTTTATCACCATAGGGTTGGTGGGATACTCTTTCTAAGTTCTAGTTTTCCTCTTCTAGCCCTTGGGATGGTGGAAAATCCTTGGGCTTAGGCAGTAGAAGAATCTAGGCAAGGTAATTTAGTCTCTAAAAGTTTTACTCTTCAGGCTTGCATGCATATAGTCAAGGTCAACACCTCTGCGGATGACATCACACCCTCTGGACCCAATTCAGCCACAGGAGTGTAGAGTGGTCCCAGGTCTCCACAGCCCCCCATTCACAGTTCTGCCACCTGCAGGATGCCACTATGAGCTTGCTGCCACCACTGTCTCCTGAGGATTCCTCTCTCCTGAGAAACCCACCACTCGTTCCCAATCTTGGAATATTCCACATTCTGCTTCCGGTCTGGCCCTTTTCCCTCCTAACTCTAGAAGTTCAAAGCCTCCAATGCTTTCCTATCTAGGACTCCTGGTTGACTCACCTCCCTGAACACACACTTTTGAAAACACAAGGGCCTATTGACTTGCCCCTGGGACCAAAGAAAGCACCAACAGCCACGACTCAAAGCCCCATGTAGGTCCTTGGGAAGAGGAGGAAAGAAAGACCTTGGTTGCTTTTTAATGAACCCACAGCCTGGAAAAAAATCCAGCTGGTTCTGAATGCATTCTGCCACATTAAATTTTTAATGTTTCCAATTACATCTATAATGGTAGAAATCTGGAAGAATTTAAATGTTCCAAGGGATTGTATATTGGGATAACACACAGCAATTAAAGGGCTCTGTTCTTGATATACTCATTTTTTAAAAGCAGGTTTCAAAGCAAGATATACAATTTAAGTCCCATCTTTATAATTTATATATACACACAATTGTATCAATCAGTGCTCATTTTATGAGTAGTGAGATTATTGTTGAGGTTTATTTTGCTTTTTAGCTTCTGTGCATTTCCCCAATGTCTCCCATATATTTGCATTGTTCTTGTATCGAGACTCTCTGCAGAGGACAGTGGTTGGAGGTGTGTGAGTGTGTGGCAGTGGCCCTTTTCCTGGAGGAGACATTGCAGAGAGTGAGGTAGCAAGCTATCTCGTCTTGGCAGATTGTTGTAAGAGTATTAGTATCGGCAGACTATCTTTATTATAAGAGTTAACTTGAATATGGAATAACAGTGTGTAAAACAACACTGTTGTTGAACAGAGAGGATAAAACAAAAGCTTAAAAAATATATCAGGATAATGTACTGCAGTTTTTTAAGAAGTTCTTGTTTCCCCTTTAGACATCTAATAAGTAACACAAACAGATACTTTATTTTGGCCAACACCAGCTCTTGGGCAATGCTCCACTCTCAGAAACATGCCTGATATTTGTGTTGGATGGTGGATCTTTTATTAATTCACAGTGTGACTGGGAACAAGTTAATAACCTCTCGATTTGAGTTTCTTCACCTTCCATTTTTGCTCTTTTAACAAATGCATCTACTCTGTGCCCACACTGTTTTGCAAATATTAACTAAGTTAACCCCCGTCTCTACCCAACAAGGAGAGCACTATTAGCCCTACTTTACACATGAGGAAACCAAGAAACAAAGAGGGGTTAAAAACTCACAAAGTTCACGCAGAGTGTAAAGCAACAAGATCAGGGTTCAAATCCGGACCGACCAGCTCCAGACGGTCAGCCCTGTGTCTTATGCTGGACTCAGTGACATCAATACATCTATCACTTACTGTGTATAAAACACCCACAGAGCCCTGGGCATCTTCCCTCTCCATGCTTCTCAGATCTCTTTTTGTCCCCTGAATTTTCATTTGGAAATCCAGTTTTTAAATATCACTTATCTGGTGGGCCAGTGGCTAAGACTCCGTGCTCCCAATGCAGGAGGCCTGGGTTCCATCCCTGGTTAGGGAACTAGATCCCGCTTGCAGCAACTATTAATAAAAGAACCCACATGCACACAACTGAACAACAAAAAATCCTACATGCTGCAGCTAAGACCCGGTGAAGCCAAATAAATACGTAATAACTACATATATAGATATCTCATATACACTCCAGGATTTCTTTTATGAAACAAGTACTCTACTACCAGGTATTAATTTCTTAACTTCTCTGCTTTCAATTCATCCCTTCAGGACTGAATATTGAATTTAATACTTCTGAAAGCAAATTCACATCTTTAAGGAGCTCAATAAAATGTGGCCTTTGGGTTCACACAGTCTATAACATACAGATACTACCCTACCCCGTGCCTGCCTAATTCAGTGAGCTGCTGGCTTTCTGGTTCAGTCAAATACAAAAAGACCAGTTTACTCCTTTTTAATATGCCCAGAGAGAGACAGAATCATTTTCAGGTTTTTTTTTTTTTCCCCACAGAATGTTATATATGTAAATACAAAATGGAATTTTCATATTTTCCAAATTTACTAACTTTAAAAAGCTCCCACATGCCACAATGAAGACCAAGAATCCCACATGCCTCCACTAAAACCCAGTTCAGCCAAATAAATAAATAAAAATAAACAAATGTTTAAAAGAAAACAATTTGGGGATTAAAAAACCTCAATTCTAGAATGAGCTTCCTAGATTTGAGTTAGTAAACAGCCTTTCCCCTCTGTACTAACTAGTAGAGCTTGACTTGTCCACAAACACAATAGCCAATCAATCAGGTTATCGAGGGGCTGAGACCTCCAGAGTTCAGGTTCAGGCTTGAGCTCCTGTGTAGACCCAAGAATGAGCAGGGTCTGGGCAAGAGTGTAGATGGAGACCTCCACACCATCTCTAAATATTTAAAAGGTACAAACCAAGCCAACAATGCTGTTAAATAAAACCAATCCCATTCCCTTACCTTGATAAATCCTCCTTCCTGAGACCAGCATGGAACATGGGGTTCTTCTCTGCTCCGGGATTCCGAGCCAGAACCTGGCGGGGGTACGGACAGCAGCCTCTGGACTGACCAGCCCCTTGGCCGACTCCAGCATGCGCACCGAAGCCTATCTGTTGACACCTGGCTGTGAAGGACACAACAGCGTTTACTGCAGGGCGCCAAGCAAGAAAACCAAGACAGCTAGCGCTCAAAATCCTCAACTCCTCCGTGGGTTTCAGCAAAGCACATTTACAGGCCAGGTGAGGGAGGGGCATCCCCGGGTATGTGAGCAGCTCGTGCACAACTCTCTGATTGGTTGATGGCAAGGTAACAGGTGTCACACCTGTTAACATGATCCATCAGTAAAACCCCCAGTAGGCACTGGGGCTATGTACCATGATCATCAAGTCGTTAACATCTTCCATCTGGTGGGGGTTCTCTCATCTGTAAAACAACTTCGGCAGCAGGCATCAGACACTGTGATCTGGGTACGTGAGGAGGAGTTAAATCAGAGGATACGGGGGAGGGGTCTGTTCCCAGGAAGCCTCCACGGGGTCCTGCTCAACTATAACCTGACCCGCCTCTTAGGTCTGGGAGTGCACACACTGGCAGCATCCTTTATCCTCAGCCAGGCAGGCCGAGGATGGTGATGCAGGAATTCAGGGTTCCAGGGAGCATGTTCTCCTAGCGAGAGAAGCACAGACTCTGCAAGGGGGTGTCCCCTTGACCCACTGACTCTGCCCTGTGGGGAAAGCTGTAACGGGGAATGACAGTGGAGAGGCCACGACAGGACCCTCTAAAGGATGGCTCTCGAAAGCATGGTGCGCAGGGCAGAGGCCCCCCTTGCTGGGTCTTAAGGCTGTTATTTTCTCTGGTATATCCTTGATCGTCTAGCTATGTTTTGTGGGATGGGAAGGGTCAGGGATGATGTGGTAGGAAATTAATCTTCCACAACTCTACGTTTGACCCTCCTGGAAGGAAAAACCCTGTGCCTCCCACTTTTGTCAAAATTAAACTAAACCTGTGCTTGTATGTATTTCGTACTTTGTAAAGTAGAATTCTGAAAGACAGAGGGCAGTCTCATAGGGGAAACACCTGTGAGACTTGGAGCCCTCACGTGGAAGAGCTGGGTCGTTCAGTGAGTTTACTGGTTGTTTCTGCTCCACCCCAGACTGCAAGCTGGAGAGAGGGGGAGAGGGAGGACTTGAATGGGAGGTCCATCAAGATAAGCAAACCTGGGCTGACAAGGGAGGGCAGTGTGCTAGGATCTGTTAGAAAGCACTGAGTGATGGAGGGTCAGTTGAGCTCTAGGACGATGGTGCCTTCGGTTCACATGCTGATTGTAAGGACACCAAAACATACTGAGTGGCAAGTGGGGGCCAAGCATTGTGCTAAATACCTCATATATACCTAATAAAATATCTTAATGATATTATATAGTCATACATTTCATTTATAGAAGTACATAATTTATAATTATAAATAAAATGTTGAAAATATAAATTATAATCTATTTACATATAAACATATGTCTATATTATATATGCTGCTGTTGTGCTGTGCTCAGTTATGTCCAACTCTTTTCAACACCATGGACTATAGCCCAGCAGGCTGCTCTGTCCATGGGATTTTGATCTTTCCAACCCAGGAATCAAACCCACGTCTCTTTGTCTCCTACACTGACAGACAGATTCTTTACTGTGCCACCTGGTAAGCACAGATATATATATATATATGTACTTTTTCTATATAAATTACATGTATATGTAATTTAATACTCATAGCAACCTCTGAAGAAGTGAAGCTGAAAATGGTTGAGTAACTTGGCTTAATGTTTCTAGTTAAGTGACAATACAGATTACAATCCAGGTCTGTCTAATTACAGAACCTAAACTTTTAACTGGCCTGTTAAAACCAACTAGCACTTTATAAAAATAGGCAAACTGGTGGCAAGTCTAGTCAAAGACAGACCCAGTCACAATGCTCTAATGATCTCTTTACCTAATATCTAATGAAAAAAATGAATGAAGAAGGATGGCCCTAGGGAGAAATCACCTAGAAAGTGACTGCCATGTATACACGGACCAAAGATTTGAGGATTTTCTCATCCTGAGGGGTCAGGGTGAAGCACAATTTAAGAAGCAGGGCTTTGTGCTGCTACTGATAGAAATGTTATAGACCAGAACTGGTGACCAGAAGCTGAGTCTCTGAAACTTAGATTTGGGAACAGAGAGAATGTGCTCATTCTTAGGAGCTGCACCAGTGAAGATCTTAGAGGAGTTTGGTGTAGCATCCAGCTAAGAAAGGACCAGATAAATCTCACCCACAAGACTGGATTCAAGAGATGGATTCATGAAGAAGTCTTGAGAGGGCAATCCTTAACTCATTTATGTATTTACAACATAAATGACCAAGAGAAATTAATCCCTGCACACGTTCTTGTGATTCTTTATCACCCTACCTCTGCTTCCCAGAATCTTTCCCTGAAACTGCATGAAGAAGAATGACTTGAAAAATAAAGAGATTTATTTCTTTGCCCTGAAAAAAAAAATTAGGAGTCAGAACAAAGTGGAAAAGAGAAAAGCCAACTGGGAAAAATAGGGCAGGAAATGGAAAAGGCAGAGAAGAACCCAAGTAAAAGAAAAGCTGGTGATGATGAAAGAGGCAAAGGCGTAACCTTATAAGTGTCTGCAGATAAAATAAGGAAAAACTGGTCCAAGTATGGGCATAGACCTTGGAAATTAACTATGTATACTTGAAACCTCCTGCATCCCAGTACTGATCCTGCATCCCTAGTGGTCCCTAGGCTTCGTGGGTGAAGGCTCTCCTGGGAGATGGGCATTCAGACTGGGAAGGGCCTTGTTCCCTCCACCATAGATGTGGGATTTGTACCTTTACATGGAGAAGGAAATAGCAACCCACTCCAGTATTCCTGCCTGGGAAATCCCACGGACAGAGCCTGGGGGGCTATAGTCCACGGGGTCGCAAGAGTCGGACGTGACTTAGCAACTAAATGATAAAAGCAGTACATTTAAAACACAAGATCATAATGTAAGGCTTTGCAGGCAGCCGTTCATCACGTTAAAGAAATACTGCCGCCTAAGAAAAAACCAGGATGTTCTCAAAATTCTACCTTCGTCATATATAAATTTGACTTAAAGGAAAACACTATAAACAAAGGCTGAATTCTAGTTTTAAACACTTCAGCAGGCATCTCCTTCTAGATCTCCTTAGAGGTAAATTATACTGATGCCTGCAACTTACTTTGAAATGCAACAAAACAATAAGCTGGAACTGGTGAATGAACAGAGGGGTACACAGCTGGATGTAGATGTGATAAAGTCACTACAGGAAAATGATGTTTATAGCGTCTAAGGGGTTAGTATGTGGGTGTTCAAATGTACTTTTCAACTTTTCTGTATGCTTGAAATTTTTCACAGTAAAATGTTGGAAAGATGTTCTTACTAGAGAGAAGTTTCTCTTTAAAAGACAGTACAGAGACCCAAGACACAGACACAAGATTCTCAATCTTTTTGATGATGCTATTTTAAAAAAGCCTCACTGTGAGGGCTTGTCTTTGATATTCTTCGCCTGTTTCTTTGGTCTCACCTGCCTTTTTCTCTCTGGCAGTCTAGGACAGCAGAAATATTGGCACTTGGTAAAGACATGTTTCATAACTACACCCCTAAAACTTAGGAAAAACTACACTATGCCATTGTTCTTGTAGCATATGCTAATTAGAGAAATCCCATGTCAACTAGGAATATTCTATTTGACTACATGTGAAATGCATCTCTTCACCACAGTATCTGTGTTGCAGAAAAGACTGTTGGTATTATGTGACAAAGTTTGTACACCCTATCTTAAAGCACATTAAAGGCATTCTTCTTCATTCTGTGAGTATGGTTCCCGGTATTAATACTTTAAATCACTCCTAACTGTAGCTGACTCTCTGCAATGACTAGGGGTTAGGAATTAGGGGGCAAGGGATAACTTCTTACCTATCTTTCTCATGCTCATCAAAAAAAAAGTTGCAAAATAGTGTAAAGCTATGACTATCTGAGATTCACCAAAACTAACCCCTGCCAATCTACTTTCATGGTTGATTCTTTAATTTTTCAGATTATTTGCAGTTGTAAAGTTATCCTAGTAGTCTTTTTCAGCTATGTTATACTCATCTAGAACATTGTAAGACACATCCATAGTGAAAAACTTGTCAATAATGAATTAGAATTATCTAAAGAACTTATTTAAAAATACTATTATCATGTACATTTGATGACTTAAATAGATCGTAAAGAAAAAATGTAATGTTAGAGAAGTACTAAAGTTCAAGATTTTTACATTAGCAGCTCTAACTACTGCATCTTACTTGGTGGCAAAACAAGGGAATTTCAATATCATCAAGCTCTTATACAAGACAGTACTAGAGGCACTCGCATCCTAACAAAATAAAACAAACCCCTTATTTTCGAAGAATATGAAGTACAAATACTTGAATCATAAAACTATGTTTAAAATTTGCTATTTTATCAAGTGAATAAAATTAGTTTCTGATTCCCCAAAAAGTAACAAAAATCTGATCTCCAATCATTCTTAGAGAATGTGGGGATACCTGTTATTACTTACAACAGACTTGTATACCAGTTTGCTCAATCAGTGATTAATTACTCTGCTCCAGTTTTGACTATTGGAGAGCTTTAAAATGCCAGGAGGTTAAAACCTTGTGCAAAATATCAAGGCTATTTTTTTTTTTACTACAAAAGAAAACACTTTAGCATCTAGGTTTGTGAAAAGTCCTTTTTCACTAAGAGCTAAGCTTCTTTTTCAAAAGATAAGCATAACAGGTTCAGTATTTGAAATGTGAGCTATCTCACAAAAACAGTATGGTAACACAATTGAGCTCCACTGAATTCTTGCTATTTTTAAATAAATTATGTCGTNCTTTTTCACTAAGAGCTAAGCTCTTTTTCAAAAGATAAGCATAACAGGTTCAGTATTTAAAATGTGAGCTATCTCACAAAAACAGTATGGTAACACAATTGAGCTCCAGTGAATTCTTGCTATTTATAAATAAATTATGTCGTATGTAAAATTGTTTCCCCTTTTCCTTTGAAAAGCCTTAAAACCTTGAATGTATTCAGCGAAAAGAAATAAAAACTATATTTAAATCACTTTTTTAAAACACCATGATTTCTTTGTATTTAGAAAAAAAACACAGGAAAAGAGTTGTTTGTTATCCCACGGTTAATTAGAATAAGAGTGAGTGGGAAGAAAAGCACAACATAAAAAAAATATAGCTATTGAAACCAGAGAACAAGGAACATCAGCGACTAAAGAAACAATTAGAAACAGAACTTACCTCTTTCTGACAAATGTATTTGCAGGGGTGCAGGGAGGGGTAAAGCTGGGGTAATGGATTAAGAAATATACCAGAGCTCAGAGTCTTTAGCCAAAAACTCACAATATTGNCACGGTTAATTAGAATAAGAGTGAGTGGGAAGAAACGCACAACATAAAAAAAATATAGCTATTGAAACCAGAGAACAAGGAACATCAGCCACTAAAGAAACAATTAGAAACAGAACTTACCTCTTTCTGAAAAATGTATTTGCAGGGATGCAGGGAGGGGTAAAGCTGGGGTAATGGATTAAGAAATATACCAGAGCTCAGAGTCTTTAGCCAAAAACTCACAATATTGGACAGGTACCTTTCAACCCTACCTTCCCCCAACCACCAGAGACTGTCATCCCAGAAACCCTATCTAGATAGTCAAACTGAACTCACTTGACTAGCAGGAGCCCACATACTACCTGCTAGTGAGAGTAAAATTCCACAAGTCCCTGCGCCTATTAAATGACTACAGTCTGTTCTCCATGGAGGCTTGAAGAGCCACGCCGCGGTCCTGGGGTGGCACAATGACCCTAGAGATAGAGCCTGCAGCACTTGTTTAGGTAAAACTTGTGCTTGGAGAGCGAGCAGACACAAACAGCAAGCAAAGCAAGGACTGAAGCTTCATTGACTCACTCAGACTCACATGCTCTTTAAAAGGGGCTGCATCCAGTTATTACTGAATGTCTCTTGAGCTTCTTTCAACCTGCAAAGTTTTTAACGTATCACCCTGGATTATAATCCTGGGCTCTCTAACCTGAAAGCAGACAGCATTTGTTTCAAAAATAGAGACAAAGATGAAAACTTCATCTTGGCTGCATTTTTTTAAACTCCTCTCCCAAAATAGAATCTTCCCTCCCTTCTGGTAAACACATGCTTGTATACATTAAAATTTAAAGGGTGTAAAAACAAGTCCATACTCTCTGATACCGAAGAATCAACCCCCAATCCACGACAGGCTCACCATCTCCCCAAATGGCCATTTGGGCTATAGGCATTGGAAACACACACACACACACACACACACACACACACACACACAAATGCAAACCCAACATTGGAAACACACACACACACACACACACACACACACAGAAATGCAAACCCAACAAAAGAGACATTGAAACCTAGGAGAATGTCGAGGTATCGCACACACTGCCTCATTTTTGTTCTGGAGGGAGAGCGATCAGGGTTCCAGGCAGGGTGACATACCATGGGCATTAAAAGCATATAGTCAGTCTCCGCAAATTAGGTAAATTAGCGATCATTTGATGGTATTCTATTGTTGCTATTGTAATCACAGTCATTTTCCCTGGTAGTGGTGCTTCGTGATGAAGTGTAGTTCTCACAGGATAATTGTGAAAGATACTGAAAGATTCAGGCTCAGGGATGCCGCATCTGCTTTCAAAAGCTCTTCAGATTCAAACTGGCATTTTCCTTTATCTTGGAAATTGATTAGAGATTCAGATCATGCCGGTTTAAATGGAAAGGTGAAAGCACGGTAATTTCAACCTATGAATTATTCAGTCTCAGCCTGGTGCAATTGCCATCCAGGAGTGGATGCTCTGACGGTCCTTCCGCAGAGCCTCCATTATGCTTGTCATTTTTATTTCTTTATCTACGATCTCTTTCTCGGTTACCCAGCTTGTCCCTTAGGGCTCGGTTTCACAAACCCAAAGTATTTCAAATTGGCAGTAACCTAAAAGTGTGGCTGTCTCAAATCGCTGTCTCCACAGGCTGCCTTTTTTTTTCCCCCAAATCATTTTAAACACACATACACACACATTCATGATGATATCTGTGAGGCTCTTTGATTCAATGAATTAAAACATACACGTACACCCCCCCACACACACACACACACAAAGATGAGGGAATCGCTGCAAAGAAGAGTTATGTTCCACTAACATCACAAGAGGAGATAAAGTGATGCTTTCTGCTTCATTCTTTGTTGTCGGTATGACCCATCCCAGTTGAATAACATCACGCAGGAAGGAGCCAGCACTAAACTGGCTTGCCTGGCACCCTGATTTCCAACCAGCACAGATGAAGACTGCATGGAAGGCAGACTAATCCAGGCAACCGTACAACTTAGCGAGCACGATTATTTAGGAAAAATAAGGAGAAGCCATCGGAGGACCGCAATTAAACTGTCAATCTCCCAGGCTCCACCTGCACCCAGATTGCAGTCACAAAGATTCTCCACTTGATGGCTGGCCGTGTCACTGCTAGTCGACAGCTTGTCCCCGAATCCAGAGAGGACTGGGATGGATTTAGGTCAGTGAGTCTGGTTTCTCCTTTAAATCGTGTTCTAACTGAGAAGCCGGGGATCGGGGCCAGTCCCGTGAGCCGCCCGAACTGGGAGCCTGGAACATCAGTGCGGTGGAGGAATCTGCCTGCCCAGGCCCTAGCCGGGCACACAGCATCAGCATCTTCTTGGTCCTAGCCTTTATCCTGCAGGTAGGGCGCCGCGCTTCCTGAGAAGCCCACAGACTATTCCCACAAGTGCTGGGGAGCCAGCCGTGCTCCAACCGGGGCGGTCTGGCCACCAGGCTCCGGGCAGTACCTGCTCTGCTGCAAACGCACGCTGCCAAGTGTGAAGCCATCGTGTGCATTCAGACTGCTTCTCTGCTCCTGGCTAAACACAGGTAAATGCTCCTCAAGGAAGAAATGCTAGGTAGCAGCAGGAACAGACCACTTTCAAACTGTCGCTTTTTTTTTGCCTAGTTGTACGCCTTGTGACGAGGAACCGGCAGGAGCCAGGGCTGGGGCAGAGCAGTGATGCAGAAAGCACAGCGATGACACAGCAGTCAGCTGACTTGCAGGCTGTGATTGCTCAATGCCCTCTACAGAAGTGGGTCAGTTCTAGGGTGGCACCGGCCAGACGACCTTGACTGTGAAGCAGCCTTCCAGGAGGGCAGCACAGGAGGGCTACCTGCTCCCCCAAACCTGCACCTGGCAGGGACACCTCCTATTGCGTGCCTCTCAGGCACAGTTTTTAACTCATAGCCTTCGGGACTTAACTGTTTCTGTCCTGCTTGCTGAGAAGGCAGGTGATTCTTGGGGTCACGGTCCCAGTGCAAACACAGGTGAAAGCCTTCACGGTTCCTATTGTTCGGGTTCATTTCAGCACCAAAAGGAGAATGGTGAGAGAGTTCTTGCCTGCATTTTGGTTTTAAAAGCACACTGCTTTTTTTTTTTTTTTNGTGCAAACACAGGTGAAAGCCTTCACGGTTCCTATTGTTCGGGTTCATTTCAGCACCAAAAGGAGAATGGTGAGAGAGTTCTCGCCTGCGTTTTGGTTTTAAAAGCACACTGCTTTTTTTTTTTTGTAGCAGGTAGAAATTGCCTTCAGCTACTGGTATGCCGTAATGAACTAGTAAATTGTACCTAAAGGAATGGCACGAGCAATAGGAGAAAGCTCACAGGTAATTCATCCAGCGGTTAGCCTTAAATCACGGTCCAGCTGCTATAAAGCAGTACACAGGGCCCTATTGCAAAAGGCAGGCTGTGCATCCCAATTAATGGTCAATAGAGCAAACAGCCTTATATGGTATCACCCCAGTGATTTGAGGAATGCTAAAATAAGAAAGCCGTCATTACCAGGCATTTGTTTAATGACTGTAATAATACTGAATTAATTTAACTTGCTTGCAGTGTGTAACAGAAAGTCAATTATAAACGTGCACTAAAAGAATAACAATACTAGCATCTGCATGGCACCTTCTTCTAACAGGACATGCCCTTAAGGAGATCTCACATCCCCGACATTCAGAGAGCACTCAGGATGTGCTAAGCGCTCTACAGAACAATCTGCGACCGGCCCCTCAGAGCACAGGCACTTAGGGGTCTACGCCACAAGGACACACACCCTACGGATTTCATACAGACGATCACCACCTTCACCCATGCCAGTTGTTCTGCAAGGACTGAGCCACTTTCCCCCTATTTGTGCTTTATGAATTTTACTTTTCTATTTGCTTCTTTTTTCACTGAATACTTTAAAAAAATTTTTTTTTGGCTGTGCCCCATAGCATGTGGAATCTTAGTTCTCCAACCAGGGATTGGACCTGCACCCCCAACAGTGGGAGCACAGAATCTTAACCACTAGACCATCAGGGAAGTCCTTCTGTTTGCTTGTTATTTGGTTCTTTTTTTTTTTTCTTTATTTGGTTCTCTTGACACAAATCCTGATTGAATGAGGAAGTTTTCCAATAACACACAGAGCGATCAAAACTGGAAGGAGTGGTCTTCCCTGGTGTGTGTGTTCTGTTGCTCAGTGGTGTCTGACTCTCTGTGACCCCATGGACTGTAGCCGGCCAGGCTTCCCTGTCCATGGGATTCTCCAGGCAAGAATACTGGAGCAGGATGCCGTTTCCTTCTCTAGGGGATCTTTCCAACCCAGTGATCGAACCCATGTCTCTTGTGTCTCCTGCCTTGGCAGGTGAATTCTCTACAACTGCACCACCTGGGAAGCTCGGGGTGAGGCAGAATCCACCTACTAACATAGGAGACAAGGGTTTAATTCCCGGTCCTGGAAGATCCCACGTGCCAAAGAGCAACTAAGCCTATGCACCACAACTACTGAGCCTGCGCTCTAGAGCCCGGGAGCCGCAACTTCTGAGTCCACATGCTGCAACCACAACTGAAGCCCACACGCTCCAGANAGGAGACAAGGGTTTAATTCCCGGTCCTGGAAGATCCCACGTGCCAAAGAGCAACTAAGCCCATGCACCACAACTACTGAGCCTGCGCTCTAGAGCCCGGGAGCCGCAACTTCTGAGTCCACATGCTGCAACCACAACTGAAGCCCACACGCTCCAGAGCCTGTGCTCTGCGCCAAGAGAAGCCCCTGCAATGAGAAGCCCAGGCACCTCACCACTAGAGAGTAGTCCCCGCTCGCCACAGCTAGAGAGAGCCCTCGCGCAACGAAGCCCCAGCACAGTCAAAAACAGTGAAAATGAAAGTTGCTCAGTCCTGTCTGACTTCTTGCAACCCCTCTAGGCCAGAATACTGGAGTGGGTAGCCTTTCCCTTCTCCATGGGATCTTCCCAACCCATGGATTGAACCCAGGCCACCCGCATTGCAAGCAGATTCTTTTCCAGCTGAGCCACAATGGAAGCCCAAGAATACTGGAGTGGGTAGCCTATCCCTTCTCCAGGGGATCTTCCCAATTCAGGAATCGAACTGGGGTCTCCTGCATTGCAGGCTGATTCTTTACCAACTGAGCTATCAGGGAAGCCCTAAAAATAAATAAATAAATATTTAAAAAAAAAAAAAAACTGGATGGAAAAGCACCTTCCATGTAATTAGGTGACTGCTATGAGTAGTAAGTGACATTTAAATAAAGNTGCAGGCTGATTCTTTACCAACTGAGCTATCAGGGAAGCCCTATAAATAAATAAATAAATATTAAAAAAAAAAAAAAAACTGGATGGAAAAGCGCCTTCCATGTAATTAGGTGACTGCTATGAGCAGTAAGTGACATTTAAATAACGCAGGGATTCTACTTTGAGGCAGTGGGTGGGTGCAGGCCACCCTTGCTGAGGGGGTCCTACCTGGAGAGAACCAGAGGCCATCTCTCCTGTACCCTCTTTTGAGCTCCCATTCAAGAGTCCAAATCTCAGAAATTCACTGTGCCACCTTCTTCCAAAACTTGCTATCAGGAAATGAGCCCCCAGATAGTACAAATGATCTATAAAGTTTCATTTAATTCCTCAGAGGCACTGATACCTTTGAAAAACCTAGGGCTTCCAGAAAAGGCATGGCTACCTATTGGGGGTGGATTTCAAGCACCAAAGCTCTAGGTGGGAAATCATTTCTATGGGGCAAGGAGGCCTTCCAGTGGGGGGGCACGTCTCCTTCCTCGGATGGCAAGTCTGTGTCTCGGTGCTGACAGCCCAGTGATGTGCAAGAATTTTAAAAGCTGGGTACTTGAAATCTGGGAATATACTGGGAATATTTACACCATGGAAGTGGACAAATACTAAAACTTTAGTGTTGTTTTTTCTGGAGAGCTGGTTTACATTTTTTCCTTGAGAGTGGGTTTACATGTTGTGATATATTTAATTATGCCAACTTGTAATATATTGCTTTATTCCAAACTCAGAATCCAAAATGCTTAAAATACAAAGTACAATACTTAAGCGACAGGCTCACAGCTTAGAGGGCTTATCCTTGAATCCTGTACCAATGATTACCTCTAAGACTTTTTGGGTAAGTTCATTACCGCAAGACTCAGCTTCCTTTTCTATAAAACAGGGCTCATAATACTGTGCACCTCACAAGTTATGTATATTCATGAACATACATATATTTATATTCATGTATAAAACCACTTAGCATGGATTCTTACTCAGGCAAAGCTCCCAGTGGCTGTTAGTCATGATTACTTCCCCCTTCTTCTTCCTCCTGCTCCTCCTCCATCTCATTTAATTGATCGGCATGGCAGACTGACCTTTTTTGGACTGAGATCAGTGAAGATATTTTTAAGAGATTATAGGCAGAAAACAAACACACACATACACAACCGACTTAAGATTCTGGAGAATAGGTTTCCCTGTGATTCCTGACTCTTGTGGATAATAGAGATTTGAAGTGCTATTTTTGCATATATTGTAGAATCTAAGAAAGCATCACAATCCAACCGAAAAATTACTGATGGACATCAGTTTCAGCATGATTTAGAGGCTAAAGAGAAGCCAAAATAAAACCGCACACTGTACTAGGAATCGCTGTACACAAAATGTGCAATCAGCCCTCGTGAATGTGTTTTCACCTGCAGAGTGAAATGCCAATTCTGAATAATAACAGAACTGCAGAAAGAAGGACAAAAGAAGTTCCCATTTAGTGAGTGTCTACCGTATGCCTATGCCCACGACCGTCTTCCCAGGGAAATATAGTCATAGAGACACACATAGGGCCTCCTATGGCCAGAGTTCCAAATGCACTACACATGATAACTCATAGCACAGGGAGCTCAGCTTGGTGCTCCGTGATGACCTAGAGGTGTGGAGTAGGAGGGGAGGCGGGAGGCTCAAGGGGGAGGTGAGATATAGATATATACAATCATGACTGATTCCCATTGTTGTACAAAGCAAAACAACTTTGTAAAGCAATTTCCCTCCAATTAGAAAATAAATTTAAAAAGAAGAAAACTTATTTAATGCCTACAGCAGCACTATGAGGAAGATATTATTCCTGCAATGATTCCATTACGTTGGTGAGCTATTATGATGCTTTCACAACCCAAAACTTGAAGAGGTGAAAAAAAATGAAAATGTTAACTACTCAGTCATGTCTGATATTTTGTGATTCCCCCTGGACTGTAGCTCGCCAGGCTCCTCCATCCATGGAATTTTCCAGGCAAGGATACTAGAGTGGGTAGCCATTCCCTCCTCCAGGGGCTCTTCTAGACTCTGGACTTAGAAATCGAACCCAGGTCTCCCACATTGCAGGCAGATTCTTTACCATCTGAGCCACCAGCAGGTGAAGATTATTTAAATCACACATCTGGAATATATAGATTTATGGATTCAAACTCAGGTTGTCTGATCTGGGTTCAAATTCAAATCTATGCTCTTGAATATTAATATGCAAATACAGGCTTCCCAGGTGGCTCAGGTGGTAAAGAATCTGCCTGCAATGCAGGAGATGGAAGAGACATGAGTTTGATCTCTGGGTCAGGAAGATCCCCTGGAGAAAGAAGTGGCAACCCATTCCAATATTCTCAGCTGGAGAATCCCATGGACAGAGGAGCCTGGTGGGCTACAGTTGATGGGGTTGCAGAGTCGGACACAGCTGAGAGACTAAGCAAGCACAGTCTTCTTACAAATTAGTTTTCCATTGTAATAGTCTCTTGAGAGGGTTGGAAGAGCTGCAGAATGAAGGAAAAATTGGAACAGAGATTTGAAGTCACAGATTTTATTTTCTTGGGCTCCAAAATCACTGTGGACAGTGACTGCAGCCATGAAATTAAAAGACGCTTTCTCCTTGGAAGAAAAGCTATGACAAACCTAGACAGCACATTAAAAGGAGAGGCATTACTTTGCCAACAAAGATCAGTATAGTCAAAGCTATGGTTTTTCCAGCAGTCATACAAGGATGTGAGAGTTGGGCCATTAAGAAGGCTTAGCGCCAAAGAATTGATGTTTCCAAATTGTGGTGCTGGAGAAGACTTCTTGAGAGTCCCTTGGACAGCAAAGAGATCAAATCAGTCAATCCTAAAGGAAATCTACCCTGAATATTCATTGGAAGGACTGATGCTAAAGCTGAAGCTCCAATACTTCTGCCACTTGAGGTACACAACTGACTCATTGGAAAAGACCCTGCTGCTGGGAAAGACTGAGGGCAAGAGAAGAAGGGGATGACAGAGAATGAGATGGCTGGATGGCATCACGAACTCAATGGACATAAGTTTAAGCAAACTCCAGGAGATAGTGAAGGACAGGGAAGCCTGGTGTGCTGCGGTTCGTGGGGTTGCAAAAGAGTCTGACACAACTTAACAACCAAACAACAACAGGAGAAGGGTTAAAGTCTAAAAGTTAGTGAGTAGGGAGACCCTGTCCCATAAGATTTATTAGAAAACTGAGTTTTCATTATAGTGTTCCTTTAATGATATTTTAACTTAGAGATATCCTGGTAAATTGGCTTGGGTGGGGACTGGGAGCCGTGGCTTGTAGCGTTTGCCAGTTTTCATGGTGTAAATACTCCCACCATGGCTGATTTCAAGACTCCAACAGTAACAACCTGTTCCCAAGATTCCTGAATATTTAACAATTGGTTCTCACAAGCTCATAGGAGAAGCCCTTAGCACATTAGGGCCTATACT
>SJYW01044157.1:28792-43998 GCA_006410735.1 Raphicerus campestris
TGATGTTTTCAAATTGTGGTGCTGGAGAAGACTTCTTGAGAGTCCCTTGGACAGCAAAGAGATCAAATCAGTCAATCCTAAAGGAAATCTACCCTGAATATTCATTGGAAGGACTGATGCTGAAGCTGAAGCTCCAATACTTCTGCCACTTGAGGTACACAACTGACTCATTGGAAAAGACCCTGCTGCTGGGAAAGACTGAGGGCAAGAGAAGAAGGGGATGACAGAGAATGAGATGGCTGGATGGCATCACGAACTCAATGGACATAAGTTTAAGCAAACTCCAGGAGATAGTGAAGGACAGGGAAGCCTGGTGTGCTGCGGTTCGTGGGGTTGCAAAAGAGTCTGACACAACTTAACAACCAAACAACAACAGGAGAAGGGTTAAAGTCTAAAAGTTAGTGAGTAGGGAGACCCTGTCCCATAAGATTTATTAGAAAACTGAGTTTTCATTATAGTGTTCCTTTAATGATATTTTAACTTAGAGATATCCTGGTAAATTGGCTTGGGTGGGGACTGGGAGCCGTGGCTTGTAGCGTTTGCCAGTTTTCATGGTGTAAATACTCCCACCATGGCTGATTTCAAGACTCCAACAGTAACAACCTGTTCCCAAGATTCCTGAATATTTAACAATTGGTTCTCACAAGCTCATAGGAGAAGCCCTTAGCACATTAGGGCCTATACTGCCAGGTCAGCCTTCACCTCTCTGCTTAAACCCCAGCTCTCTGATGCTTCAAGGTCTTCCATAGTCTTCTGTATCTTTCTAGTTCCCCTCCCAAACTCTACTTGTACTTCTTATATTTAATGAAAGATGTTTTTACTTTTGTTGTTCTTAATTTTAAAGGAAGGCGAGACATTTCTATTTCTCTTCCCTTGACTATCTAGTTAAACTTGACAAAGGTGTATAGTTTTCTAAGTGGGAGTGACCCTTGCCTGACTGGGTAAAAGGTTGTTTACTGAGAATTGGTCAGCTTCCAAGAGAACCGAGGAGCCTGCAGGTGAAAGTCTGCATGTGCCCCCAATACTCACACGCATGCAATAATCTTTATTGCAAGCCTTGTACTGCCAGGTGCCTGTACAAACATGCCACACTCACCACTTCGGATCTGCACCTGTTCTCAAGTGGCCCCCTGTACTTTAGCCAGTACACAGTATTTTGAGGTCCCATACCCATGCAAAGTCACTCTGTAAGTGCATGATTACCATGAGGTCATGACAGGAATTCAGACCTAGCAAATTAAACTGCCAATTGCCCTTGGAGAACCCAAGTAACTTTAAGGATAATCACCATGTTCTCTGTAATATTGTTTTCAGATCTTTGGGGAAGCTCATACATAAAGCACATACAATCAAATGAATAATTACAGCAAGGGCCTGAAAGGTAGTTACAAAACAATATGTTAGTCACTCAGTCATGTCTGACTCTGTAACCCCATGGATTGTAGCCGGCCAGGCTCATCTGTCCATGGAATTCTCCAGGCAAGAACACTATAATGGGTAGCCACTCCCTTCTCCAGGGGATCTTCCTGACCCAGACATCGAACTGGGATCTCTTGCATTGCAGGTAGATTCTTTACCATCTGAGCCACCAGGGAAGCCCAGTTACAAAATAACTGCATGCTATTTGATTCATACAGCTTTTCTTTTTTTTTAATTTTTAATATTTATTTTTTTTAATACTTTATTCTACTTTATAATACTGTATTGGTTTTGCCATACATTGACATGAATCAGCNAGATAGTGAAGGACAGGGAAGCCTGGTGTGCTGCGGTTCGTGGGGTTGCAAAAGAGTCTGACACAACTTAACAACCAAACAACAACAGGAGAAGGGTTAAAGTCTAAAAGTTAGTGAGTAGGGAGACCCTGTCCCATAAGATTTATTAGAAAACTGAGTTTTCATTATAGTGTCCCTTTAATGATATTTTAACTTAGAGATATCCTGGTAAATTGGCTTGGGTGGGGACTGGGAGCCGTGGCTTGTAGCGTTTGCCAGTTTTCATGGTGTAAATACTCCCACCATGGCTGATTTCAAGACTCCAACAGTAACAACCTGTTCCCAAGATTCCTGAATATTTAACAATTGGTTCTCACAAGCTCATAGGAGAAGCCCTTAGCACATTAGGGCCTATACTGCCAGGTCAGCCTTCACCTCTCTGCTTAAACCCCAGCTCTCTGATGCTTCAAGGTCTTCCATAGTCTTCTGTATCTTTCTAGTTCCCCTCCCAAACTCTACTTGTACTTCTTATATTTAATGAAAGATGTTTTTACTTTTGTTGTTCTTAATTTTAAAGGAAGGCGAGACATTTCTATTTCTCTTCCCTTGACTATCTAGTTAAACTTGACAAAGGTGTATAGTTTTCTAAGTGGGAGTGACCCTTGCCTGACTGGGTAAAAGGTTGTTTACTGAGAATTGGTCAGCTTCCAAGAGAACCGAGGAGCCTGCAGGTGAAAGTCTGCATGTGCCCCCAATACTCACACGCATGCAATAATCTTTATTGCAAGCCTTGTACTGCCAGGTGCCTGTACAAACATGCCACACTCACCACTTCGGATCTGCACCTGTTCTCAAGTGGCCCCCTGTACTTTAGCCAGTACACAGTATTTTGAGGTCCCATACCCATGCAAAGTCACTCTGTAAGTGCATGATTACCATGAGGTCATGACAGGAATTCAGACCTAGCAAATTAAACTGCCAATTGCCCTTGGAGAACCCAAGTAACTTTAAGGATAATCACCATGTTCTCTGTAATATTGTTTTCAGATCTTTGGGGAAGCTCATACATAAAGCACATACAATCAAATGAATAATTACAGCAAGGGCCTGAAAGGTAGTTACAAAACAATATGTTAGTCACTCAGTCATGTCTGACTCTGTAACCCCATGGATTGTAGCCGGCCAGGCTCATCTGTCCATGGAATTCTCCAGGCAAGAACACTATAATGGGTAGCCACTCCCTTCTCCAGGGGATCTTCCTGACCCAGACATCGAACTGGGATCTCTTGCATTGCAGGTAGATTCTTTACCATCTGAGCCACCAGGGAAGCCCAGTTACAAAATAACTGCATGCTATTTGATTCATACAGCTTTTCTTTTTTTTTAATTGTTAATATTTATTTTTTTAATACTTTATTCTACTTTATAATACTGTATTGGTTTTGCCATACATTGACATGAATCAGCCACAGGTGTACACAATCTCCCAATGCCGAAGCCCCCTCCCACCTCCCACCTCACACCATCTCCCCGGATCATTCATACAGATTTAACAGAGGGTTCCCAACACCATTTCTTGTACCTGTGGAACACTTTGAAGTTATTCTCCGCCCCCCCCTTGGTTCTGTTTAATGCTGAGCCATAACTCTTTTGAATAATGTTGTTGGGTACAATATACTAAAGTGCAGGCTCTAAGTGTAGGTTAGAGTTCAGTACAAAATTTGGGGGTTTTTTCCCTGTGTTATGTATAGTAAAGGTTTTCAGCCTTTAAAAGCTGATTGGAAATGCAGTCTACTTTGGGAAAGCCGTGCAAGTTTCTTGCTGATTAATAGAGGGCTCTATTCTAGCACCTAGATGTGCTTGGAGAATTCTCCCCAGGTATCACTGCCTTCTTATTCCATTTATTCTAATAACAAGTCTAGCTGTATTTCTCTCTCCCTCTGCCTCCTTTCTCATTCCAGAAATGGAAGCTAAAAGAGATGAAAGTTAGAGTGTTAGTCGCTCAGTCATGTCTGACTCTTTGTCATCCTATGGACTGCAGCCCACCAGGCTCCTCTGTCCACAGAATCCTCCAGGCAAGGATAATGGAGTGGGTAGCCATGCCTTTCTCCAGGGCATCTTCCTGACCCAGGGATCAAATCTGGGTCTCCCGCATTGCAGACAGAAACTCTACCATCTGAGCCACGAGCTAAAAGTAAATCAGTGCGTGCCTGTGGCATTGGGGAGAAGTCTTTGAGCTAGGAGACAAGACACAGGGCAAATCGCTCAGCCTCTCCATCTCTGGCTGATCCCTTTCAAGCTGAGAACGAGTGCATTTTGTGAGTAATGCCTACAAGTGCATAGTGCCTGTGAATGTGTTTTTAAAAACTGGAAGTACTATTTTTAAATACAGGCACTAATATAACAGTATTCTTTAAATTTTTGAGTAAATCCTAGTAATGGAACTTGATCTAGTTATATACCACTGTTCACTCTCCACCTCTCACTGTTCCTAGACCCTGCCTCTCATTCTATCCTATCTTTGGCAATTTCTTGTTCTAATCACGCTTTGGTCAAGCACAGGAAACTTGAAAAAAAAAAAAAAAAAAAAAGCCAAATCTTGTAGAAAACTTGTTCTTCGTATCTTAACAGCAAATTAATTATTGTTGCACTTCTACCTTTAGGAAATTTTAGGAAGTTTTCCTTGAAGGATATTGCTTGCTACAATCCACTGGATGCATAAATAGTCTAAGAATTGAAACTGGTAAGAATTA
This sequence comes from Raphicerus campestris, assembly GCA_006410735.1. NCBI lineage: Eukaryota > Metazoa > Chordata > Mammalia > Artiodactyla > Bovidae > Raphicerus > Raphicerus campestris. Next base: position 33,261 of record SJYW01044157.1, read on the forward strand.
GAACTTACCAGTATTGCTGATATAGTCTAGATGGTGAAGCTTAGCTATATATTATACTTGCAATTGAAACCTAAGGTTTTCTATGCCTTTTTTAAATCTGTTTGCAAAGCATTTTGCCAAAGGGACTTATATCTTCTATTCTCAGAGGCCGTGGTGCTGGACAATGCCGGTCCCAGGGTAGATGCAGCCAATTTGGTTTCTTTTCTCAGGTCCTTTACGTCACAAATGCTTATTCCACTGGTAATTCACAATGAATCTAGCCAGCTTTCATTTACTGTATCACTCAACATACCACTGTTTCCACAGTAAAATAATGTTATAACCATCAAAATTATTTCCTAAGTATAAAAGAGCTGAAATAGCCTTATTATGTTAAAAATAATATAACAAGAAAACCAATAACGAGTCAATAAATCATGCAGAGTTTAGGTTCACAGTTTCAAAGTGAATTAAAAATCATCCTGATTTAGTAGGAGAACACATTTGTGAAAACTAGACTTCATAACAGACTTATGAATGCTTTCTGGATGTAAATCAGATAAATGAGCAGCCCTTAACATACAAGACCCAATAAGCAACCTGGACTTCTAAAGCCAATTGTATTTGCAAAGGCTGATCATACTCAGTATAGTTGGAAAATGAGGAAGGTGTGACTGGGAGGCAAAAAGTGGAGACAGCATATGAGGTTAAATATTCTTTTAAGAACGATGGTTAACAAGGACTCATTAGAAGCAGTAGTTTAAAAGGTACATATGTCTACACATGAGGTTTGGGGGCTATTTATTTAGGATAGAAACTTTTAAAATAAAGTTATTGGCTGAGGAAAAACTATTAGTAAAAATGATCCATTGAGATATGGAAGATAGTAGGGTTGATTGATGGGAGTTCCAGAAAGACACGGGATGGGACCAAGAGCATCCTTGGAGAAGCCCCAGCACTGCAACCAAGAGTAGCCCCAGCTCGCCACAACTAGAGAGAACCCACGCTCAGCAACAAAGACCAACAGCAGTGAAAAAGAAAGATAAACTTTACAGAAATACTGAAAACATGTTCTGATCAGAAAAGACAGACTATTATCTCCCTAGACATAAATACTGTGATACTATTAATGTAGCCCATGATTGATTAACTTCTTTAGACAGTAGATCACTTTTCCTTAGGAAATAGTATAATACAGAAATAATTAACAGGGTTTCCCAGGTGGTGCTAGTGGTAAAGAATCTGCCTGCGATGCAGGAGATGTGGGTTGGATCCCTGGGTCGGGAAGATACCCTGGAGGAGGGCATTGTAACCCACTCCAATATTCTTGCCTGGAGAATCCCACAGACAGAGGAGCCTGGTGGGCTACAGTCCATAGGGTCACAAAAGAGTTGGACACAGCTGAATCAACTTAGCATGCAGATATACACACACACACACATATATATACACACACATATAAAGATTGTTCTTACATTAATATCTTACTTTGTAAAAAATGTCACGTCAATAGGTAATTGTTTCACCTGTGCTAGTCTTATCTCCATTATAAGAACACACGGATTATGTCTTATTTCCTTTGTATTTGACACAGTGTCTACCCCTCTCCTGGATCGGTAATATGCATTCAGTATAGATTTGTAAAACTCAAGGGGTCTTGCAAAGATCAACTCCTCATGGTACTTACAGATAAGGGAACTGGGCTCAGGCCTTGTTCCACCGTAGGCTCTCAGCAAGTCCGGGAGCCCATGCTCACTCTCAGATTCTTAGCCAGAGTTGACTGCACCGTTTGACCCCTTCTGAATAATTCATACAAAACTTCCTTTGGTCTTATACTGTCTTTCTTCAAGACCTCATTTTACTGTACCCAGAATTATATTATTAACCTTTAAAATATGCTTGAGCATTCAGGAGGCATTAAAGAAAACTTTTGTTTTCCAGGTGAACATACTTTAAGCTCTGAGACATGAGGATCCTATCCACAATCACAGAGAACCAGTGGCAGTAAGAAAAGAACATTTAAACGCTTTTGCACCTGTAGGGTCCATGGTGCCAAAAAGGAAACAGACTGATAGAGAGTCTCCATTTGGACTTGGTCACTTTTTCCTCACCCCCATTGTTGGGATCTCTATAAAAATAGCTTTTCCCTAGTGATGACTGTCACTCTTTCTAAATGGAAANAAGACACAGGGCAAATCGCTCAGCCTCTCCATCTCTGGCTGATCCCTTTCAAGCTGAGAACGAGTGCATTTTGTGAGCAATGCCTACAAGTGCATAGTGCCTGTGAATGTGTTTTTAAAAACTGGAAGTACTATTTTAAAATACAGGCACTAATATAACAGTATTCTTTAAATTTTTGAGTAAATCCTAGTAATGGAACTTGATCTAGTTATATACCACTGTTCACTCTCCACCTCTCACTGTTCCTAGACCCTGCCTCTCATTCTATCCTATCTTTGGCAATTTCTTGTTCTAATCACGCTTTGGTCAAGCACAGGAAACTGAAAAAAAAAAAAAAAAAAAAGCCAAATCTTGTAGAAAACTTGTTCTTCGTATCTTAACAGCAAATTAATTATTGTTGCACTTCTACCTTTAGGAAATTTTAGGAAGTTTTCCTTGAAGGATATTGCTTGCTACAATCCACTGGATGCATAAATAGTCTAAGAATTGAAACTGGTAAGAATTAGAACTTACCAGTATTGCTGATATAGTCTAGATGGTGAAGCTTAGCTATATATTATACTTGCAATTGAAACCTAAGGTTTTCTATGCCTTTTTGAAATCTGTTTGCAAAGCATTTTGCCAAAGGGACTTATATCTTCTATTCTCAGAGGCCGTGGTGCTGGACAATGCCGGTCCCAGGGTAGATGCAGCCAATTTGGTTTCTTTTCTCAGGTCCTTTATGTCACAAATGCTTATTCCACTGGTAATTCACAATGAATCTAGCCAGCTTTCATTTACTGTATCACTCAACATACCACTGTTTCCACAGTAAAATAATGTTATAACCATCAAAATTATTTCCTAAGTATAAAAGAGCTGAAATAGCCTTATTATGTTAAAAATAATATAACAAGAAAACCAATAACGAGTCAATAAATCATGCAGAGTTTAGGTTCACAGTTTCAAAGTGAATTAAAAATCATCCTGATTTAGTAGGAGAACACATTTGTGAAAACTAGACTTCATAACAGACTTATGAATGCTTTCTGGATGTAAATCAGATAAATGAGCAGCCCTTAACATACAAGACCCAATAAGCAACCTGGACTTCTAAAGCCAATTGTATTTGCAAAGGCTGATCATACTCAGTATAGTTGGAAAATGAGGAAGGTGTGACTGGGAGGCAAAAAGTGGAGACAGCATATGAGGTTAAATATTCTTTTAAGAATGATGGTTAACAAGGACTCATTAGAAGCAGTAGTTTAAAAGGTACATACATCTACACATGAGGTTTGGGGGCTATTTATTTAGGATAGAAACTTTTAAAATAAAGTTATTGGCTGAGGAAAAATTATTAGTAAAAATGATCCATTGAGATATGGAAGATAGTAGGGTTGATTGATGGGAGTTCCAGAGAGACACGGGATGGGACCAAGAGCATCCTTGGAGAAGCCCCAGCACTGCAACCAAGAGTAGCCCCAGCTCGCCACAACTATAGAGAGCCCACGCTCAGCAACAAAGACCAACAGCAGTGAAAAAGAAAGATAAACTTTACAGAAATACTGAAAACATGTTCTGATCAGAAAAGACAGACTATTATCTCCCTAGACATAAATACTGTGATACTATTAATGTAGCCCATGATTGATTAACTTCTTTAGACAGTAGATCACTTTTCCTTAGGAAATAGTATAATACAGAAATAATTAACAGGGTTTCCCAGGTGGTGCTAGTGGTAAAGAATCTGCCTGTGATGCAGGAGATGTGGGTTGGATCCCTGGGTCGGGAAGATACCCTGGAGGAGGGCATTGTAACCCACTCCAATATTCTTGCCTGGAGAATCCCACAGACAGAGGAGCCTGGTGGGCTACAGTCCATAGGGTCACAAAAGAGTTGGACACAGCTGAATCAACTTAGCATGCAGATATACACACACACACACATATATATACACACACATATAAAGATTGTTCTTACATTAATATCTTACTTTGTAAAAAATGTCACGTCAATAGGTAATTGTTTCACCTGTGCTAGTCTTATCTCCATTATAAGAACACACGGATTATGTCTTATTTCCTTTGTATTTGACACAGTGTCTACCCCTCTCCTGGATCGGTAATATGCATTCAGTATAGATTTGTAAAACTCAAGGGGTCTTGCAAAGATCAACTCCTCATGGTACTTACAGATAAGGGAACTGGGCTCAGGCCTTGTTCCACCGTAGGCTCTCAGCAAGTCCGGGAGCCCATGCTCACTCTCAGATTCTTAGCCAGAGTTGACTGCACCGTTTCACCCCTTCTGAATAATTCATACAAAACTTCCTTTGGTCTTATACTGTCTTTCTTCAAGACCTCATTTTACTGTACCCAGAATTATATTATTAACCTTTAAAATATGCTTGAGCATTCAGGAGGCATTAAAGAAAACTTTTGTTTTCCAGGTGAACATACTTTAAGCTCTGAGACATGAGGATCCTATCCACAATCACAGCGAACCAGTGGCAGTAAGAAAAGAACATTTAAACGCTTTTGCACCTGTAGGGTCCATGGTGCCAAAAAGGAAACAGACTGATAGAGAGTCTCCATTTGGACTTGGTCACTTTTTCCTCACCCCCATTGTTGGGATCTCTATAAAAATAGCTTTTCCCCAGTGATGACTGTCACTCTTTCTAAATGGAAAACAACTTGTAAACTTCTTTTACCTCCCTGAAGTGGGACAATATTGGCACAAACATTTCCTTGATATTTAATAACTCCCTCCAACTGCTGCAGCTGCTCCAAGACAGACACAGGCAGAGATTAGATAGGGTGTTTGCACCTGGCTGGCCATAAACTGTTTCTTAGTTGCAGATGAAGGTTACCAGGCCCCATTCCCTTCTGTCCTCAGACCCAGGAGGTGGAAACATGAAAGAGAGCTGCAGTTATTTATAAACAGTAAAAACTTCTGGGGAGTGTATCAAATGAATGGACTGATTTGCCTACTCAGAGTAGAAGTGGAGGTTTTTCCAGGCAGTTGACAACTCTGGTGCTTAGAAATGCCTCCTCCTGGCCTAGTCCTTTCTATCCCAATGTTAGACTGTAGCTTTTGTTTCTAGCAGAGGGTAGGTGTGAACTCAACATGGAGTATGTGCTCCATCTCTGAGTTCTCAGTTCTCTCCTTCAACAAGTAGGATGTTTTGTCTTTGCAACTTGGCCTTGGCACATCTGCCTCCCGCTGGCCTCTGCATCCACCACTCTGGTTTTCTAGACCCAGCATCTTGACCCAGGGTTGGGAGAAATGGGGCTCAGCTTGGAGAAGGGGGCGGAGCTGGGTACCTTTTGTGGAGCGTTCTCCTTAATTTGATTCAATGGATCTGGCTGGCAGGAAACACAATAAAAACGAGTTTATAGACCTCTGAGGCCAGCTGTCATCTACTTAGCCACAGTGTGGTAATTTGAAAGCATTATGGGGGGAAAAAAAAAAACCTTCATATTAGCAGATCATTTGAATGGGGTCCTTTTCTCCCCCACAAATCCTAAATACCTCACACTTCTGTTACCAGTGTGTCCTGTAAGCAGGATTCATTCTTAGACTAGAATAACTCTTTTTTACTATCTCCAGTTCGGAGGCATGGGCTTCCCTGGTCTCTCAGTGCTAAAAGAATCCACTTGCCAATGCAGGAGATGCGGGTTCTGTCTCTGGGTCAGGAAGATCCCTTGGAGAAGGAAGTGTCAACCCACTCCAGTATTCTTGCCTAGAAAATCCCATGGACAGAGAAACCTGGGGGGACTATAGTCCATGGGGTCCCAAAGAGTCAGACAGGACAGTGACTAAACATCAAATTCAGAAGTATACACAAGGAACTTCAGTTCAAATGGAAATATGCCAGATTTGTGGCATTTTCCACTCCTTTTTTCTAGTAGTTTCCAAGCTTTTCAAGTATGAGAGCCCCTGTTCTACCTAATAATAGTTTTGTATTAGTCTGTGTTGACTGAGACTACCAAAAGCTACTGTGAAAGCAGCATATTTTGTATTTATTAATCATGACAATAGTAACCTACACGAAAAATGTGCATATATTCCAATGCACTATTTATTCTGTCCTTGATAGTACTTGGTATAAATATAGATTCTAGGACCCCTTAAAGGAACTCCAAGGACTTCCAGGGGGGCAAGACCCAAATTATAAAGACAGTCACTGTTCAAAAAAAGCAACGACTCTTACAGAAGGAATTTAGAGGGAAAGCTGTTGAAATAATCTTGCAAAAACTTCCAGAATAAGACCTTTGGTACATCATGTTCCACAGGATAAAGAGAGGAGAAAGCTAGAGAGATAGTATTTGAATTTCCAGCAATAAGTTTAGGTATTATGATTTTGCCATTTAGCCAAGACTTTTTTTAATGGACCAGTTTAATTAGATAAAACTCCTAATCAGCCCAAATATTTTTATCTTCTTATAGTATGTAACTTTTAACCAGTATACTTACTGTGATTAGTAATACTGAACTATGCTCAAAAGTCCCTATATTAAAATTACATTAGTTAAAATGTAGAGAACATGATGCACAATCTGATTTAATTTTCATGAGGTCATTAACAAATATTAAACTATAATATATAATCTAAAATCATGTTCTCTCTCTTTATTCAGACTGGTAAAATAATATTCAGGTAACTGGATATGTATTAAAAGTTACTTCTAACTTAATTTTCCCCTTTGCTTTTTCGGAACAAGCAATGGTTTCTAAAAGATTCTCTGATTTACATCTTAAAACACAGACCAGAACTCCAACATAAATCATAAGCCCTTCTTCTCCAAAGAGTACAGAGAAAAACACATTGTATCCCAATTTTCAGTAATCCTTGACTTTTCCTATTTTCCCCTGGGAGTCCACTCTTCCTGAAGGAATTAGGTTTGGTTTGTAATCTAAAGCCCTAATGTTTTCACAGGGAGAGAAGACATGAAAAAGATCAGCCTCACACCTAAGCCAAATGATTCCCTGGATAATCCTCTCCAGATAGCAAACATTAGAACAAGCAAAGATAAACTTCACATGGGCAGCTCCAAGGCTACGCATCCCTAGGAGGGAAACTTCCAGACTTCCCTGGGTGCCTAGTTACAGAAAGGATATGATCCATGGTGAGGAAAGATACACATTCCCACGCAGAGTTTACACAAGTAAAATAGTGATCCCCAACAGCAGGCAGGGGACCTGATAACCTCTCCTAGTTGGGCTGCCCAGAATTATCTTTGAAAGCCAAAGGGCAGAATATTGACATAAACTCAACTGCCCTGACAACATGTAGTTAACCTGCCAACATCTTCTGGATACAAACCTTTGCAGAACTTTGAAAAGGACAAAAATCAAAGCCTTCACTCTCAGTCCTGTTCTGTCTTACGAGGTTGCATTCCTCACGTAGTATAACACCTCCCTTCACCCCCAAAGTTTTCAGCTCCCTCTCTCCAAGACCAACACTGAGCCCCCTCTCCCTGGATTTACATCCAGGTGTGAATTCATACATGTGGTGGGAATCCTTCATCCAAATGCAAATCATTCTTGCAAGATCAAAATTCTCTTGCTAGGGACAGTCAGGGCAGGCCTCTAAGGAAATTTGCATGTGCCTGGTAGTATAGGCACAGCAGAGGGTTACAGAAGTGAAAGGACAAAGAGATCATTGCAAAATCAAATTAACAAACAAATGAGATACAAATATACTCTATTAACTGTCTACATTTTTTTAAACAGGAAGAGGCTAGAATTTAGAATGTTGATATGCACCCCATTGAAAAGGGGCAAAAAGAATTTTAATGAATCACAACACAACTTGAGATGCAGCCCAGATCATTAGAGTCTCCATGATTGTAACTCAATGGAGAGCTGGCTAGATTTAGCCTTCTGCTGATGATTTCTTATAGAAAAGGACTATAATTCAAAGTAAGAGTTCCATACTGCTTGTAGTTTAAGATAGCTGTTATAAAAGAATATTCAAGCTAGCATTAGAAAAATTTTAAAACATTTCAAACCCAATATTTCAAATAGCTTGCTGCAACATTTGCAGACAATAGTTTTATATTATAAAAAAATGAAAATTTCTCCAAATTTAGCTCCAAAAAGTCCAGTCTTAGTCTATTCTTTATATCATTCTCTTTCACCCAAATATATTGACACTGAGAAACCAAAATACCTAGAGTCAGTGATGTGGATAAGTGTGAGGCCAATAAAAATGACTGATGGGAAAAGTATCACTAGCACACAATTTGTGAGATGGAGTCGTAAGTACTTTGACTATTACGGAGATCCACCGTGAGGACAGAAACTGGGATGATGACCAGTGTCAGACATCCTTGATCTCTGGAATCGACCTGGGGTGTGCCTCCCCACCAAACACACAGATTCATATCCTTGAGAGCTTTACAGGTAGACGTGGGCCCTGTGCACAACGGAGCCACCTCCACAGACAGGCTAGCAGTGATTCAAGGCACCACCTGGAGATGGATCTCCTGACTCAGATATGCAGAACACAGTAAGACTGGCCTTTGCAACCACAGGGGATGAATGACGCCAAATGCATTTTCTCGAGTGTGGTTAAAACTGCTCACAGACAAGGATTAGAATCATTAGTGTAATATTCTCCTATGCTTCTGAAGAAGACGACAAGCTTCTCTGNAATCTATAATAAAGGCCATAGATGATAAACCCACAGCAAACATTCTCAATGGTGAAAAACTGAAAGCATTTACTTTAAGAAAGGGAACAAGACAAGGGTGCCCAATCTTGCCACTATCATTCAATACAGTTTTGTAATTCCTAGCCACAACAATCAGAAAAGAAAAAGAAAGGAATCCAAATTGGAAACAATAAAAAAATAAAAGTGTCACTGTTTGCAGATGACATGATGCTTTACACCAATGCCACTAGAGAACTACAAGAGCCACTCTATTACTCTAGTGAAGTTGAAGGCTGCAGAATTAATACACAGAAATCTCTTGCATTCTTATACACTAACAATGAAAAATCAGAAAGAGAAATTAAGGAAAGAAACCCATTTACTGTTGCAACAAAAAGAATAAAGTACCTAGGAATAAATTTAACTAAGGAGGCAAGAGACCTGTATGATATACTGATAAAAAAAATCAAAGCTCACACAAACAGATGGAGAGACATACCATGTTCTTGAACTTGAAGAAGCAATATTATGAAAATGACTATACTATCCAAAGCAATATGCAGATTCAATGTAATCCCTATCAAATTACCAATGGTATTTTTTCATAGAAATTAGAAGAAAAAGATTTACAATATGTATGGAAACCAAAAGACCCAGAATAGCCAAAACAATATTCAGAAAGAATAACAGAGCTGGAGGAATCAGGCTCCTTGACTTCAGACTATACCACAAAGCCGCATTAATCAAGACAGAATGGTACAATAGAACAGAATAGACAGCCCAGAGACAAAGCCACCCACCTATGGTCACCTAATTAATAACAGAGGAGGTGACAATATACAATGAAGAAAAGACAGTTTCTTCAATAAGTCGTGTTGGAAAAACTGGACAGCTACACGTAAAAGAATGAAATTATTAACAGAATCCACCCTAACACCATACATGAAAATAAACTCAAAATGGATGAAAGACCTAAATGTAAGACTGGGCACTATAAAACACTTAGAGGAAAACATAGGAAGAACACTCTTTGACATAAATCACAGCAAGATCTTTTATGACCCATCTCCTAGAATAATGAAAATAAAAACAAAAATAAACTAGTGGGACTTTAAACTTAAAAACTTTAGCAAAGCAAAGCAAACCATAACTGAGAGAGAAAGACAACTCTCAGAATGGGAGAAAATATTTGCAAATGAAGCAAATGACAACAGATTAATCTTCAAAATATACAAACAACTTAATATAGAAAAAAAACCTAATCAAAAAATGGGCAGAAGATCTAAGTAGCCCTTTCTTCAAAGAACACATACAGATGGCCAAGAGGCACATGAAAAGGTCAGAGCATCATAAATTACTAGAGAAATGCAGATCGAAAGTGCAACTAGGTATCACCTCACACTGGTAAGAATGGTCATCAAAAAATCTGCATGTAATAAATGCTGGACAGGATGTGTCGAAAGGGAACCCCCTTACACTCAAGATAGCCACTATGGAGAAGAGTGTGGAGGTTCCTTAAGGAACTAAAAATAGAACTACCATATGACCCAGCTATCCCACTCCTGGGCATATACCCAGTGGAAACCATAGTTCAAAAAGACACATGTTCCCTGAAGTTCACTGCAACACTATTTACAAGAGCCAGGGCACGGAAGCAACCTAAGTGTACATCAGCAGGGGAATGGATTAGGAAGATGCCGTGCTGTGTAACGTAATACACTCAGCCATAAAAAGGAACAAAACTGTGCTGTTTACAAAGTTGGGGATGAACCAAGAGACTGTCATACAGAGTGGAGTAAGTTAGAAAGAGAGAAGCAGATATCATGTATTAATGCATATGGGTAGAATCTGGAAAAATGGTCCAGGTGATCTTGTTTGTAAAGCAGAAATAGAGACACACACATAGAGAAGAATTTATGGATACCAAGGGAGAAAGGGGGATGA
>SJYW01044157.1:52091-73144 GCA_006410735.1 Raphicerus campestris
AGCAGCAGCAGCAGCAGCAGCAGCTAGGTTGGTCATAGCTTTTCTTCCAAGGAGCAACCATCTTTTAACTTCATGACTGCAGTCACCATCTGCAGTGATTTTGGAGCCCAAGAAAATAAAGTCTCTCACTGTTTCCATTGTTTCCCCATCTATTTGCCATAAAGTGATGGGACCAGATGCCATGATCTTAGTTTTCTGTATGTTGAGTTTTAAGCCAACTTTTTCACTCATGAAAGTGAAAGAGGAGAGCAATCTGATATACAGTTAAAGATTTGGAAACTGTCAACATGGAAATTCATGAAATCCCATGGGAAACTGTATAGTGGGAGGAAAAATGATAGGCAAGGGCAGGAACCAAAGATCGCCTGAATGTAAGAACAAGGAAAGGAGAAGAAATCTGCAAAGAAGAATGAGACGATGCATCAGGGAGTTACAAGGAAAACCAGAAATGTGGGTGTCTGGAAGCCAAGAAGAGAAACCTAAGAAGCAGAGAATAAAAATGTATTACTTGCTCCTGAAAAATCGAGAATAATAAAAGACAAAACAATATTATTAAATTCAGCAACAAGCAAGTCTTCAATGATCTTGGAGTCACTGGTGAAGAGATTCTATTGCACCTAAAGATGCATATGTGTGAGTCATTACAGACAGCAAAGATAAATAACTCAAGAAGTTTAACTGAGAATGGGAGGAACTGGAGAAAATAGAGATTGAAGGCTTAGTACCTGCAATATACTGTAAATAAAGCATATTGTAGTGGTTTAAAAAACTGAAGATGACTGTCAGGTTAAGGGAAGAGTTTTTGGTTACAATAAGGCTTGTTTGTTTATAGAAAATGGAAGAGATATAAAATCTGGATAAGAAAGGGTCGTCAGAGGGCACGGAGAGACTGAAGGTACGGGAGAAATGATAAAAAGGCAGGAGATCTCTAAAGACAGAAAGGGGACTGAGTCCAGAGTCAGGAGGAAGAAGATGTTACATGGACTTTGTTTCCTTTGTTGCAAGTAGGAAGGAGAAAAGTGATGGGTGTAGATCAGGACTAAATTGTAGATTTGGTGGCATGAAGTTAAGAAGACACCTGTGGATTTTCTCTGTGAACCAAGAGTTGAAGAGAAGAGAAAGGTGTGAATGAGGAGGGATCCATGATGTCAAAGGCTGAAGGAGCTTATGGCTAGAATGAAATGCCTCTGCAGAGAAAGCTGAGGAGGAAAACAGCTGTGTGATTTCCTCTCAGTGCTTGCCTGCCCAGGTGTGAGCCCAGAGACTAAATAGTTGGGCTTTTTCGAGATTGGGTTTCAACAAGTGGTAGGAAGAAAGGATGACGGGGCGAGAGAGTTGCAAGGTGACTGAAGTGATGACAACAGAAATCAAACAGGGAAGAATTTAGGATCACAGGAAAATAATGGACAGAAGCAATTCATAAAATGGCATCCTAGGGTCCAATCAAGGGATTCTATTTCCAAGGTTTGGGGTAAGGAGAGAGCATGCTAAGAGGGAGAAAAGTCACAAACAGGCATCTGTGTAAATTGATGAAATTTCCCTGACATTGACTAGTTGGTCATGGTAGAGGGATAAAGCAGGAGAAGGCTATGAAGAAAGTGGGGAAGAAAACAAGGCTGCCATGGCGGAGATGAGAAATGGCTGGGCCAGCATCCAACTGAGGAGTTAAATCAATGGTCACGGGACGGCCATCGCTCTCTCCCTCTATTGTGAGTTGAATTGTGTCCTCCCAAAAGACATACTGGAACTCTAACTCTTAATTTTCTGTGAATGAGACCTTCTTTAGAAATAGGGTCTTTGAAGATGTAGTCAAGATTGGGTGGCCCCTGAGCCAATATGACTTATAAGAATAGGAGGAGAGACACAGATGAAGACACAGAGGGAAAACGCCATGTGGCAACGAAAGCAGAAGCTGAAGTGATGTGTTTATAAGCCAAGGGATGAAAAGGATTGCCTTCAGAGAGAGCATGGCCTTGCTGACACCCAGGTCTCAGGCTTCTAGCATCCAGAATTATTGAGAGAACGTCCTTTTGCTTGGATTGTGGCACACCGTGATTGTATACTACTTTTGTTTAAGGCTATGCTAACTCTGATATTTTGTTTCGGAACAAATATGGCCCCAGGAAACTAATTACACCCTCAATGCTTATATGACTTAGCCAGGGCCATGGGTCTATTTCCCAGTGTCACAGAGCACCAACAGAAGTCGGCAAACACTGGGACAATTCTCCGTTTCTAAGTAGAAACTGGAGCTTTCTGTTCTTATTCAGCGTCATTTTCAACTCTTCCAGTGATACGATAATTCAGAGCACTGCATTCCCAAGTAAAGATCTCCAAAGGTAAAGTTCATCCAGTAGGAAGAGAAAGACAAAATACCCTCTCTGTAAATTTAGAAGTGTAGGGATATTTTAGATCAGAGTCAATCATAGTGCTAAAATATCTGGTGTTTACTATATTTTTTACTTTCAAAAGGAAGTCAGTGCACTTTTTCTGGTGACAGTACATGCCCATTTTGTGTACTAGAGCCTTTTTTTACAGCAATATTGACACACGATTTAATGTTCCCATTTCTCCTGATTGGTTTGGCACAAACAATGCATTTATATGCCAATGAATAAGACAGATGTACTTGACTTCCTTCTCTCTTTCACTAACATGTACACACATACATATAAAATATGTATATGTATCTGTCTTATTCATTGGCATACATATATAAAATATATGTATGTGTGTAAATATATCATTATTTTTCTTATGAACAGATGCTGAGAATAATAGATTAATCCATGAGTTCATGAATTAATATCCCAAGGATTGTTTCCCCAAGGCAAGGAAGACTTTTATTAGCCAAAGACTGACGAAAATTCAAGATTTTCTATGGCATTGGAATTTTGTTAGGTTTTTAGCTTTACATGAATTATTTAAACCTTAAAGTTATAAACAGTCTCTATAAATCGGAGAGGTAACCACAGCCACCCCCAGGAGTTGGGTAGGTAATAAAAATAACTGAAGTTGACCCGATTGTATTCTCAGGATGTACTCTGTTTACACATTAAACACGCAGCTTCACATCCACCCAGAAATGTTTTCTCCTATTTTTCTTGAAACACAAGGCCCTGCTCAGTCTACCTTTCATTTTACCATCTTTGCAATTCACCATCCAATGAATTCTGTAAAGAGAACCAACAGGGCAAGTATCAGGTTGACTGGTTGGAGGACTAAGACCTCAGTGGTAAAAGGAAGACAGTGGGGAAACTCAGGCTGAATGTGAGGGGAGCAAGTCTCCCTGGGCTCTAGCTGCTCCAACCCAAGTAGGAATTTTATACAAAATACCAGATTGCTAAATGTCAGATATTGATTTCTTTTCTCTTCTTTCTTTTTTTTTCACCCACAATGATGTCCAGAACAGTTTGAAGCCAAACCAAACATGTCTGGGTGCAGGTTTAGCCAATGGGATGCTAGTTCACAACCTTTGCTAAATACTGTTTTCTTGTGTGGCAAAATATATATAACATAAATTTTATCATTCTAACTATTTTTCAGTGTATAATTCTGTGGCATGAAGTCTATCCACAATCTTGTGCAACCATCACCACCATTCGTTTCCAGAATATTTTCATCACTCCAAGTACAAACTCTAAACTAATTAATTTGTTGTGCCTTTTTATTATCAACTTTTAAATGAAACTAGAACTTGAAAAGGTCCCCCAAAGTCACTATACTTGATGCTAAAACAAAACCCTTCAATGTTAGGCTAGACATTTACTTGTTAGGCTAGACATTTACCTTCTTCTTCCAGAAACTATCCAGGAGTTAAATCCTCTGCCAAATGTAAAAATCTCTCCAGAAATCCTTTATTTCATCACCTCTCAGCTCCATCCTGCTTACCACACCATCATTCCATTTGACCAAACTGTGGCCCTTATTATGGCCTTGAAAATGTCAGTCTGCACTCACCCAAGTTTCCTGTACTCTCCACCCTGCTCTGTTCCCACTCTTTCCACCTCTGCCTCATTAAAACCTAAGGCCTGTCCAAGAGCATCACAATTTTGAAAGGTTGTACTTCATTTCATGGGATTCTCCAGGCAAGAATACTGGAGTGGGTTGCCATTTCCTGCTCCAGGGGATCTTCCCAACCCAGGGATCGAACCCAAGTCTCCCGCATTGCAGGCAGACGCTTTAACCTCTGAGCTACCAGGGAAGCCCTACAATATACTCTTACAGCTTATTATATACATAATAGTTTGTACCTTTTAATATACTACCCCTATATTGCCCCCCTCTTTTCTTTCCTTACTGGTAACCACTAGTTTGTTCTCTATATCCATGCGTGTGTTTCACTAATTTGTAATATTTTTTAGATTCCACATATAAATGATTAGTTCAATTCAGTCACTCAGTTGTGTCCAACTCTTTGCGACTCCATGGACTATAGCACGCCAGGCCTCCCAGTCCATCACCAACTCCTGGAGTTTACTCAAACTCATGTCCATTGAGTCGGTGATGCCATCCAACCACCTCATCCTCTGTTATCCCCTTCTCCTCCTGCCTTCAATCTTTCCCAGCATCAGAGTCTCTACTAATAAGTCAGTTCTTCGCATTAGGTGGCCAAAGTATTGGGAGTTCCAGCTTCAGTGTCAGTCCTTCCAATGCATATTCAGGACTGATTTCCTTTAGGATGGACAGGTTGGATCTCCTTGAAGTCCAAGGGACTCTCAAGAGTCTTCTCCAACACCACTGTTCAAAAGCATCAATATAAGTGATAACCTACAGTATTTGTCTTCCTCTGACTCTTTGCGACCCCATGGACTGTGGTCCACCAAGTTCTTCTGTTCCAGAATTCTCCAGGCAAGAATATTGAAGTCAGTTGCCAGTTTTTACTCTAGAAGATCTTCCCAACCCAGGGACTGAGCCTGCATTTCCTGCACTGGCAGGTATATTCTTCACCACTGCATCACCTGGGAAGCCCCCATACACTGCCCTGCTGCTGCTGCTGCTGCTAAGTCGCTTCAGTCATGTCCAACTCTGTGCGACCCCATAGACGGCAGCCCACCAGGCACCCCCGTCCCTGGGATTCTCCAGGCAAGAACACTGGAGTGGGTTGCCATTTCCTTCTTCAATGCATGAAGGTGAAAAGAGAAAGTGAAGTCGCTCAGTTGTGTCTTACTCTTAGCGACCCCACGGACTGCAGCCTACCAGGCTCCTCCACCCATGGGATTTTCCAGGCAAGAGTACTGGAGTGGGGTGCCATTGCCTTCTCCACACTACCCTAGCTCTCAGCAAATATTCTCTGGGAGAAAATCTCTATTTGACAATCCTGTATATTCTAATCTGTCCATGCTAATCAACATGAATATTAAAAGTTTTGTTTTTCACCTTTACTATGACAGCTTATGAACAGACTCAGCAGATGCTCCCAGGCAAGAAAATGACCAGCAGTTTTAGCCTTTTCTCTCTCTAAAATTTACTTTTGCTAATTTTATATTCTTCTTGACTTCTATAATCTTTTTTTCATAGTTGTGATTGCTTTCTATTACTACCACATCATACTCAGAAGCAGACACGTTCATGCCTTTAATGACTTCTTTCATCTTAATGTGGCTTTAAAAAATGAAGAACAATAAAAACATTAGTCCAGACAAAAGAATTTTTTCCTGGTAGAGTGTAATTTTTATTTGAAAAGCAGCTGAAAGGAGAATAGGATTTACTTAAAGTAAATCCACTTTATAGCAAATTTAGATGAGGCATATCAATTCCAAAAATAACATGGAACAGATTTCTAGTATTCACTCATATACATTTTCCCCTCTTTCCTGGAGCAGAGAAGACAGCCATTATTTCCAAGCCTTCAGGAAGGGCCATGTGCCCAGTTATGTCCNGATGAGGCATATCAATTCCAAAAATAACATGGAACAGATTTCTAGTATTCACTCATATACATTTTCCCTTCTTTCCTGGAGCAGAGAAGACAGCCATTATTTCCAAGCCTTCAGGAAGGGCCATGTGCCCAGTTATGTCCAATGAACTATGAGCATAAATGATGTGTGTCCCTTTCAAGAAAAGGTGCTTAAAGATGAGTAAAAATTCTCTACATTCTCCCTTTCATGGAGACCAGAAAGTCACATGCTTTATTTAAGATATGGAGCCACTCAGTCTGGTCCCCTAAGACATTGCTGGGAAAAGAAGCCACTTTGCAGAGTTGCTGGGCTCATGGTGGACTTTGCATCAGTAGGAAAGAACTTCATGTTGAGTCACTGAGTTTTCAGAACACGTCTACATCTGTGCTGCGCTTAGTCACTCAGTTGTGTCCAACTCTCTCTGACCCTGTGGACAAAGGANCTCAGCAGATGCTCCCAGGCAAGAAAATGACCAGCAGTTTTAGCCTTTTCTCTCTCTAAAATTTACTTTTGCTAATTTTATATTCTTCTTGACTTCTATAATCTTTTTTTCATAGTTGTGATTGCTTTCTATTACTACCACATCATACTCAGAAGCAGACACGTTCATGCCTTTAATGACTTCTTTCATCTTAATGTGGCTTTAAAAAATGAAGAACAATAAAAACATTAGTCCAGACAAAAGAATTTTTTCCTGGTAGAGTGTAATTTTTATTTGAAAAGCAGCTGAAAGGAGAATAGGATTTACTTAAAGTAAATCCACTTTATAGCAAATTTAGATGAGGCATATCAATTCCAAAAATAACATGGAACAGATTTCTAGTATTCACTCATATACATTTTCCCCTCTTTCCTGGAGCAGAGAAGACAGCCATTATTTCCAAGCCTTCAGGAAGGGCCATGTGCCCAGTTATGTCCAGTGAACTATGAGCATAAATGATGTGTGTCCCTTTCAAGAAAAGGTGCTTAAAGATGAGTAAAAATTCTCTACATTCTCCCTTTCATGGAGACCAGAAAGTCACATGCTTTATTTAAGATATGGAGCCACTCAGTCTGGTCCCCTAAGACATTGCTGGGAAAAGAAGCCACTTTGCAGAGTTGCTGGGCTCATGGCGGACTTTGCATCAGTAGGAAAGAACTTCATGTTGAGTCACTGAGTTTTCAGAACACGTCTACATCTGTGCTGCGCTTAGTCACTCAGTTGTGTCCAACTCTCTCTGACCCCATGGACTGTAGCCTGCCAGGCTCCTTTGTCCACAGGGATTTTCCAGGCAAGTATACTGGAGTGGGTTGCCATGCCCTCCTCTAGGGGATCTTTCCAACCCAGGAATCAAACCCAGGTCTCTCATATTGCAGGCAGATTCTTTACTGTCTGAGCATAGTACATCTTATAAAGGCAAATAAAATAAGGAATACCTAACCTAAAAATGCAGCATTTTCTCAGATTTTTTAGAAACAAATCATTTTTTTAGAAATGTTTTTCAGATCTTTAAATCTTTTTAAATGTTTTTCAGAAAAATCTTTCAAATTATAATATTCTAGAAACTGCTGTTTGGAATACTAGGTATTATAGACAATATTTATAATAAAATTATTTCTCAAGGAAGGTTAGTGAAGAATATCCTTTAGTTACAATGGTGTGAAGTTTCCTTTGGAGCTTTTTATTCCTTTTGTTCTTTCTTTTTCATTTTACCCTGGGGGTATAAACATGAAAGGGAAGGTTATATCTATTCTGAGCTAAACTACATCATACCTTAAACTTGAAGTAATTCTAGTGAAGCTATTGTGCATATTAACATCAGGGACTTTCCAGTCTCAGGAAATTAAAGCTGTATGTTTAAAGGGAGCAGCAAAATTTAACCTTTAGTTCTTTATTTTTTTCATCCAGTCATACCATACCCTCCAGCCAAGAGCATTGCATTTAAGTCTTCCCTTCTCAAAGTGACCTCCTTTCCCCTTTCCTCAGCCCCTCCTACCTATATTTAAACCTATTTGAACCTATGAGAAAAGCTATTATAAAGAACTATACTATTTTTGTCTGACAGTAGTTCAGTGCAACAGCTTCTTGGGTAATCTGTGTAATAAAAAAAAAAACTAATGTTTTTTTATTAGAAAAATACATATTATAATCTCAAGGGATGAACTTTGCTGTTATTTATCAGTTGGTTGTGGGGAGGGGGGTTTATCAGATGGGAAGTTTAAGTATCTTCCCATTTTCCATCAGAACATCTTCTTGGTTGGCTACTTATCTAACCTATCCTGAATGCCATCCTTGAGTAAAGTTAAGGATGAGGCAAGACTGTTGGTAACTGTCTGTGCTGGTTAATTTTATGTGTTAACTTTACTAGGCCATGAGGTACTCAGATATTTGGTCAAACATTGCTCTGAGTGTTTCTGTGAAGGAGTTTTTGTGAAGGTTTCCATGAGGGTTTTCTCTAACGTGAGTGGGCCTCAACCAATCAACCAGAGACCTGAATAGAACAGAAAGGCTGACTCTCCTCCAAGTAAATGAGAATTCCCCTTGCCTGACTGCCTGCACAGAGGGACACTGGCTTTTTTTCCTGCCTTAAAACTCCAACTGAAACATCAACTTCTCCTGAGGTCTTAGGTCTCCTGGCCTTCGGACTAAAACCACATCAGGCTTTTAAATCTTGGGAGTTGCCAGCCATATAGACTATGTAAACGGTGTGTGTGCTCAGTCTTGTCCAGCTCTTTGCGATCCCTTGGACTATAGCCCACCAGGATCCTCTGTCCACGGAACTCTCTATGGCAAGAACGCTGGAGTGGGTTGCCATTTCCTACTCCAGGAGATCTTCCTGACCCAGGGATCAAACCCACGTTACCTGCATCTCCTGCACCGCAGGCAGACTCTTTACTCATTGAGCCACCTGGGAAGCTACTATGTATATATGACTATAGATAAGTATTATACATGTGTAATGTGTGTATACACGTTAGTTCTATACATGTGTTTACATGCTTCTCTGAAGAACCCTGACTAGTACACATTCTATGGCTGTAGAACCACATCCTGTTTGTGACCACTACACTTTTTCAGAATCTAGAGAGGTGATACTCATCCCACCTCCAGCAATCAACTGAAAGAAATTTACAAGCAGAAGCAATGACTAAAAAGCCAAGATACGCTAAAGAATCAAATAATTGAAGGCTTAGTATGGTTGGTCTGTTTACTGATCCTAAGTAAACACAGGTTGAAGCAACAGCAGAAAGTGAAAAGACCAGGAAGAAGGAAAAAGGAAAAAGAAAAATGGAGAGAAATGAGCTAGCCAGGAAAAGCCACAAACAGCAGGAGCGACAGACATGACAGATAAATAGCAGTGCTGGTGGCAGCAGGTCTCCTGAGAGGGGAAAGGATTTCGGGAAAGTTCGGAAGACAGCAAGGGAGTACAACTTGCAATGAGGAAAGATTAGCTATCTGGGTTATTCAAGCCCAGCTAACCCCTGTATTCACCATGGGCATTAACGGACATGTGGATTGTACTCATAAGGAAGGTCTGGAGTCATTAAAGAGATATAATCTTCATGAGTAGATTTGTATTTTAGCATCTGTCACATGGTATTGTAGTTAATACTACTCTGTCCTTTCTTACTGTATAACAAGTCACCCCAACATAGTGATTTAAAACAACAACGTATTGTTCTCACAGATCTGTGCGCTGTCAATCTAGTGATTCTTCTGCCAGACTCATCTGGGATCACTCCTGTGGCTGTAGTCATCTGACAATCCTGCTGTGGTCCCAGATAGCCTCAGTCACATGCCTGGGACATTAGCACTGGCAGGGCATCACTTTCTCCCCATAAGTCAGACTAGCTTCTTCATAACACAATGCTCTTTATTATTTTTTGCATATGTATTAAAAAAATTTTTTTTAATTGGAGTATAATTGCTTTACCATGTTGTGTAAACTTCTGCTATACAACGTGAATTAGCCATATGCACACATATACCCCCTCTCTCTACAGCCTGCCTCCCACACCCCATCCCACCCATCTAGGTCATCACGGAGCCGAGCTCCCTGTGCTATACAGCAGGTTCCCGCTAGCTATCTATTTTACACATATTAGTGTATGTATCAATGCTACTCTCTCAATTCCTCCCATCCTCTCCCTGCCCTGCTATGTTCAGAAGTCCATTCTCTATGTCTGGGCCTCTATTCCCACAGTGGTCTTTAGATTTCAAATGGACAAACCTCAATATGCAGACACTCATCAAACGTTCTGCTTGGCTCATGTCTGCTAATGCCCCATTAGCCAAAGCAAGTCATGTGACCTGATCTACAGTTGATGGGGTAGGATCCATAAATGGCATAAATAGGACAAGGTTGATATATCATAAGAATCTACCACGTCTGCCATGAATTTCAGACTTTGAATTACATTCCCATCCCTGAGTACATTCCCATTCCTCAGTACTTGCCTGCCATCCTTAGTTCATAATTAACATCTTGGCAGTACTCCCTTTAGACAACATTTTGGGTGTTCTAGTGAAATATAACCTGGGCACACATGGTGGAAATATAGTCTTGTATTATGAATTTTGTGCCTATTTCTCCTTCATATTGTAGTTTGAGCATTACATTAACTTTAAAAATATATTAAAACATAGTAGGTTATACCATCTAAGAATTTTCTCACAGGATAAAGTTACACTATTATTGTTGCTTTTTAGTTACTAAATCGCTTCCAACTCTTATGACCCCATGGACTGTGGCCCACCAGGCTCCTGTGTCCCTGGAATTTGCCAGGCAAGAATACTGGAGTGGGTTGCCATTTTCTTCTCCAGGGCATCAAACCAGCATCCCCTGCACTGGCACTCCAGTTCTTTACCCCTAAGCCACACCTGGGAAGCCCAAAAGTTATATTACAAAACAGTTTTTCCAATAAAGCAGTGTCTGGGCTCTGGTATTTGTGAAATGAATGAAGTTTGAGTGTTCATGGACTAGGCTTCAATTACTTACAAATTCTTCTAGCTCAGAGTTCAGTTCAGTTCAATTGCTGAGTCCTGTCCAACTCTTTGCGACCCCATGGACTGCAGAGCCAGGCCTCCCTGTCGATCACCAACTCCCGGAGCTTACTCAAACTCATGTCCATCGAGTTGGTGATGCCATCCAAACATGTCATCCTCTGTTGGCCCCTTCTCCTCCGGCCCTCAATCTTTCCCAGCTTCGGGGTCTTTTCCAATGAGTTTGTTCTTCGCATCAGGTGGCCAGAGTATTGGAGTTTCAGCTTCAGCATCAGTCCTTCCAATGAATATTCAGGACTGATTTCCTTTAGCATTGAGAGGTTGTATCTCCTTGTAGTCCAAGGGACTCTCAAGAGTGTTCTCCGGCACCACAGTTCCAAAGCATCAATTCTTCCGCGTTCAGAGTAAGTGTCACTAAATTATTAGTTTAAAACTGTGATCATTAATTTTGATCTCTGTTTTCTGAGAATGCGGCACAGGAAGCACGGGGTAGGGGGTGGGGAGCGAGGGGTCACTTATACATAAGAAAACAGGAAAATCATAAAACTTTCACACCTTGCTCTACCAGACTCATCACCTCTCCAGACCTCCCAACTGCCTCAACCGCGCTCCTTGGCAGGGCCAATTTGCTTAGATTACCGTTCAGCTTGTGCACTTATTACACAATGTACAACAAACAGAACAGATGGTGCAGCTCCTGAGCTCAGCAGCTGGAGGGGACGCTCTGCACACAGTAGGAGCACCATAAACACTGATTGACTGAGTTCATTGCCTCGGTCGACTCGAAGCCATCTTGCCCCCGGGCAATATCCTTACATCTCTCCAAGCCCACACCCTGGCCCGAGAGGCGGTGAGCTCGGAGCAGATGGCGAGTCCCGGGCGCCAGGTGTGCAGCAAGCTCGGCGCGGTCTGGGGCACCAGGTTCTTTGGTCCCCGCTCCTCCCACCCCTCCCACTCCCACGAGTCGCCGTAGGCACCACACGTGATGTCGGGCCAAGGGGGACTCGGGGAAGGGCGGGGAGGGCTGGGAACACGGAGCTCCGGTGCCTGGCGGAGCCCGCGCGTGCTGCGCCCGCCCCCTTTCCCCTCTGAACCGTGTCACCTGGCAGCCCGCGCGGCCTCCGCGCCTCCCCATCTTCCCTCTCTGCGTGCAAGCGCCTTTCTCCCTCCCCCGCCCTCTTCCTCTCTTTCTCTTATCTTGACATTTCGCCTCGCTTCCCTCTGCCCACTCCCCGGCGGGTTTCCCTCGCAGGCAGGCGCGCCTGCTCCAGCCTGCCCGCCCCCTCACCACCTCCAATTGTAGGTCAACTGGCTGGCTAACGTTGGCTTAGGTGTGCTCTTGTTTAAGCGTTTTTCCATAAGTGATATCAGACGCTTTCCCCACGGGGCTCCAACTGGAATTGCTTCTTCTTGGCTGTGGAGTTGGGGGGCGGGGGCGGGAATCCCGCGGGATGTGCTGCCATCCACGCCTCGCGCTGGGGTCCCTGGGATGGTTTCGGGGCGCCCCGCGGGGGTTGGCAGCCCCACCCGGGCGCCTGCTCCCGGGGCCTGGCTGCCGCGGCGGCCTGCGGAAAAGCAGAAGCATGCGAATCCAAGGGGGACAAAGCGAGCCGAATCCCTCCAGAGCGCTCCGATTCTCAGTAACTGCGCCCGGGGCGNCCGGGCGCCTGCTCCCGGGGCCTGGCTGCCGCGGCGGCCTGCGGAAAAGCAGAAGCATGCGAATCCAAGGGGGACAAAGCGAGCCGAATCCCTCCAGAGCGCTCCGATTCTCAGTAACTGCGCCCGGGGCGCAGCCTCTATTGGTGATTTACTTGCCAGAAACTCCCTCCTCCCAGACCTGAGACCCAGGGCCGATTCCCGGGGGGGGCGTCGGTGCGCCCCTGCCAGGGGGCCCTGCCACCGCGACTCCCGCCCCCGTCCCTGCCTTTCCCGCAAGAGGGAGGGCACCGAGGCACGCGGAAGCCCCCTCCCAAGCCCCGGGGGAGGGGATGCTTGAAGACTCGAGTGCAACCAACTGTCAACCTCCCTTCGCCCTACAGCTTTTTCCTCTGTNTGTTTCTTCGGCCTCTTCTCCGGTCGTAAACCTAAACGGAAGATGGGTGTTAAAGTGTTGCTGACAGCATCGCCCGAAACCTGTTTACAGTACGAAAGACTTTTCCCCCCAAAAAAGCACAGCCGGAGTCGATTCCAGTGTATTTCCTCCCTGTACCAGTAACCGAAAGACAAGGCTCAGCCGCCACGGCGGAGCACCGCTGACCCCCGCCGACCCCTCGGCGCGCCCGGCGCAGGGAGAGCGCGGTGCCCGCGCCACCGAGTCGCGGCGCCCGGCAGAGGGAAACCATCTTTTGAGGAAGGGTGCCTCTGCTAGTCCTCGAGTCGGGCGCGCCTCCTCTGCAGCGGCTCTCCGAGAGAGCCTTCTAATTCGTTCCGGCTTCGGCAAGATACAGACCCGGCCATTGATGAGCTCCCGGTTCAGTGACTAGGTCCAAACGGGAGTCCTGGCGTCCCCAAGTCTCTGGGAGCTTCTGACAAGTGAACAGGAGGTGGCGGTTCGTTGCCCTAAACTCTAATTTATGATTTTTAAAAAAAAATCATCAGAATTCATCGACACACCCTATTACCGCTGATCGTTTAAACTGCTACCGAAAGAAGGCAGTGGAGGATGCTACCGGTTCAGGAGAGGAGGAAGCGGGGAGAAAGAAGTCCGACCATCCCCACGTTTTCCCACGTCTCCCCGTGGGCGCAGGGAGGCTCAGCGCTGCCACCTGGCGGCCGCCTCTCCCTGGACTGGGAGTCGGCTGATGGACGCGTAAACCCGGGTTCGCGGTGGGTGTGACTTGCTTCGGCTTAGCGAAATGGAGCAGAAGCTCGTGTTCCTGCTTCAAATCTACGTGGCCTGGTGCAAACACTCATTTCCTGCTTGTTCTCATGAGAAAATTGAAAGGAGAGGAAAAATGAGTTGGCGCTGGTATGAAATGCATACAGAAGCCTACCAGGTGCCAGCCACTGGTTAGGAGGGTAGAGAAAATGGCAAAAATTTAATTAGAAATGCAGGATTCTTATCTCTTAATTTTTCCTAAGAGTAAACATAATAATAATAATAAACATGGACTTCATTTTACCTTAGATCCTATTTTAGTATTTTGCAAATCAGGATTACTTCCATACATTGTTTTTCCATACGACCCCCGCCCCTCCGGGAAAGTCCAGTTCCAATGCAATTTCATCAGCCCCCCCAAAATGAAGTGCAAGTTATATTTGTCTACTTGACTGAGAAGTAATCAGCTTCTGATGGAAGGTTATTTTCCATAAAGTGTGGAACCAAAAAGCCTGGGGCCTTTCAGTTGGCAAAGGCCAATGACATCAAATTTCTCAGGCTTCTTCCCTGTCTGCTAAAGTAACAAAGACAGGATTTTTCCCTCTCTTTATTTTCTTTGAAGTGAATAGTTGTCAGGTCAGACCAGCTCTTACAATCACAGTTTCTATAACCAAGACAAGGAAAAATCTTGCAAATCAGTGTGAATCCAAGAGATTTGTTAAACTAATTTCCCCTCAGGTTTTTTTTTTTTTTTCTCTCCCTCTATGCTATAGGAATATATTAAGCAGTGGGACAGAATGTGATTTCCATCTATACCCCATACCATTTTATGGATGTAGGATTTTTATGTTGTGCAGGTGTGTGAGAGCAGAGGAAATGAATTAGTAAATATTACATCTCAAATCGAGTTCATTATTTAATGGAAACTAAATAAGAGGAAATATTTACCTTAATTCAAAATTTGGAATGTCTATCATCTTTGCTAATAAAGAAATTTCATCTATTATTTTGAAACAGGATTTTTTTTTTTTTGCAAAATTATCTTGGCTTACTGTTAATATGGCTTAGAGAGTAGCATTAAGAATCACTTCATGTACTACAAAGCCAGCAGAGGGAACACTGAGTACTGATTTAGTAGGGGCCACCAAATATCTGGTATTTCGGAAAAAAAATGTTAGTAATGGAAAAACTGGTTACAAAGCATGTGAAGTTAGGTAATGAGAACACAGAAATCTTTTCTCATTATTTGCTATTGAGACCTCATACATTTCAGTGTGCACATATCCAGTTGGTGAGAAAGATGTCTTTAATAAAAGGCCACTTGTCACATGTTTTCTTACATTTTAAGAGGGCTACTAACACATAGAACAAATCTACTTCAGAAGTCTAAGCATTCATATATACTATAATAATCTTTTATGTCAATGGAAATTACTAATACTATATTTCTTTAATTCTAAGAGGAACTTTTTTCTTTTCGGATGTCTTACAACCATGCGGATGTCAGTTTCACTGTCAATTGTTCTCCCTTAATAGCATGTGACCATGGTATGTCTGAAAGACATCAGTTAGATTTGCTGAAATATAGAAAATATACCTAACAATAGAAATAGGCCAATGGCTATTTTTTAATACACACATTTAAAAAAAAATCTGCATGCTTTAAGCATAAAATCATTCTGACTGCTTTAAATTCCACTTTTCTCTGATCTCTTTCNACCATGCGGATGTCAGTTTCACTGTCAATTGTTCTCCCTTAATAGCATGTGACCATGGTATGTCTGAAAGACATCAGTTAAGATTTGCTGAAATATAGAAAATATACCTAACAATAGAAATAGGCCAATGGCTATTTTTTAATACACACATTAAAAAAAAAAATCTGCGTGCTTTAAGCATAAAATCATTCTGACTGCTTTAAATTCCACTTTTCTCTGATCTCTTTCAGTGGCAGACTCGCAAATGGCTTTGGAAATATAATTAATGATACTGATTATATTATTCACTCACTTTGACTGAAACATCACAAATTTAGTCACATCCTCAGATTATTAGTTGCTACAAATCTGAAAATAAACATAGTATTTACTCTTTTTTTTATTCTGGTAAAATTATGGATTTTAAAAATAATAGACCTCTTATAGTAATTTTTATGTCAGATTGAGAACATGTAGGGCTATGTTATAATATGAATACCAGATAAAATGATGACACACCCAGCTTTGTTAGATGCAAAATAGGTGCCTGTGGGATTTTTGTTTTCAAGATTTGTTTCCCCTTCTAAAAGAAAAAAATATATAACTTGGGTAGCTGCTGGTCAAAAATTATTTGCTTCTACCCACAAAAACATTCTTGTGTGTTGTTGATCCTTAGAGATCCAGTCAGATGTCGCCAAAGGGTGTTCTTTCCAGTAAAATTCTACATCTGACAACCTGGGCCTTTCCCCAGCCTACATACTCTAAAAGTTTGACAAGATAAATAGAAATCTGCTGCCCAGCACTAGTTTGATCAGAACTGAAAGCTGACTTAATTATGTTAGGTTAGCCCTACCTAACCACTTATCACTGGCTTATAGAAAAACAGTTTTACGGTTTTAAGGAAGACCAATCTTTATTATAATTTTAATTTTCATACCTTAGAACAAGAGATGTCTGTGGCCAAATTAACATGTATTTTGACTACGTGGGAACTTTTTTTTGCCACATTCTTCACACCACTCTTCATGAGGCTTCTTTTCAAATCATCAGGATGACTGGGTTGCCAGTGTGGTCCTTGGACGGTTCACATCCATGATCTGTGATGATTTTTTCACATCAGTGACCTCTCTCGATTTTAGTCTCTTGAACAATATGCTGCTTTTACTAGAGGGAATGTCTCTGGAATCTGAATTATCATGAAGGATAATATAGTATTCACTGAGGGCTTACTATACATCAAGCTCATTGAACTCCCACAAAACACTATAGTTCCTAGTGTTCCCATATCACTGATGAGGAAAACTGAGACTTGGTCACATCCCCAGGGTCACAAGACTAGTAAGAAGGACTAGCAGCCAGGTCTAATATAAATTCAGAAGGTCCATTCTTTTTTGCTACTAGTTATCACTGCTTTCTACAGTGTCTCTTTGTTTTGGCCTTTTAATTCCATTTGACTGAAGCAACGAACATATAGGAGAAAATAAAAAGGAAAGGAGGAGGAAGGTTTGGGGAAGAGAGGATGAAGCGTGAAGCTATCTTTAATTTTGCAAGTGTGGAAAACTAATACTTAAAAAGTAAAACNTGTATTTTGACTACGTGGGAACTTTTTTTTGCCACATTCTTCACACCACTCTTCATGAGGCTTCTTTTCAAATCATCAGGATGACTGGGTTGCCAGTGTGGTCCTTGGACGGTTCACATCCATGATCTGTGATGATTTTTTCACATCAGTGACCTCTCTCGATTTTAGTCTCTTGAACAATATGCTGCTTTTACTAGAGGGAATGTCTCTGGAATCTGAATTATCATGAAGGATAATATAGTATTCACTGAGGGCTTACTATACATCAAGCTCATTGAACTCCCACAAAACACTATAGTTCCTAGTGTTCCCATATCACTGATGAGGAAAACTGAGACTTGGTCACATCCCCAGGGTCACAAGACTAGTAAGAAGGACTAGCAGCCAGGTCTAATATAAATTCAGAAGGTCCATTCTTTTTTGCTACTAGTTATCACTGCTTTCTACAGTGTCTCTTTGTTTTGGCCTTTTAATTCCATTTGACTGAAGCAACGAACATATAGGAGAAAATAAAAAGGAAAGGAGGAGGAAGGTTTGGGGAAGAGAGGATGAAGCGTGAAGCTATCTTTAATTTTGCAAGTGTGGAAAACTAATACTTAAAAAGTAAAACTGATTCCCATCCTTTACTCACCATTATCATCTTACACAAAACTATGGAAATTCTCCTATTAACTCTGGAACACTGCCTGTTGTGTTCCAGTGGAAAGCTCCTCTGTTTAGGCAACGCAGGATTTATGACTGTGTGTGCTGTGCCGTGTGCTCAGTCATGTCCAGCTCTTTGCAACCCTGTGCATTGTAACCCATGAGGCTCCTCTGTCCATGGGATTTTTCCAGGCAAGAATACTGGGGTGGATTGCCATTTTCTCCTCTAAGGGGATCTTCCTGGCCCAGGGATGGAACCCAGTCTCCCTTGTATCCCACGTCATCAGGCAAATTCTTTGCCACATTGCACCACTAGGGAAGCCCATCCAGGATTCAAAGGGGAGTTTAAATCATTCAATAACTATAGTTAACCCCTGTTCGGTTAAGAGAGCCAGTAATTATTGCCCCCCCAAATCCTCTTTTCTGCCTTCCACAAACAGCACCAAAATAGCTCTGAAGGGATTAGCACAATACATCAACATCTGTGCTGTACCTGGAATTGTTAAAATACTAGTGATGACAGGTGTCTAGGTACCACTTTCTTAATGGTTTTCAATGTCTATTGATTTATTTTCATAGCTTTCCCTCCCTCTTTTACATCCTTGGCTTTATGAAGGAGCCAAGGAACAGATTTTGCAATAAAGGCTGATTCTCTATTCCAGTACTGAAAAGAACTAATAAAAATAATCACTTGGCTTTTAAGCAGAAAGCTTCCATTTACAGTATTTCGCCCTTCCCCCGCTTCTAAGCCCCTTGTTATCTAACATAATGGTTAGAATACATTTCCGTCTCTCCCCTTAATAATTTCATGCATTAACATCCTCTTCACACACACACCACACACACACACACACACACACACACACACACACACGCAGGCACGCACAGCAAAAGGAAAAAAGAGGCAGCAGAAATCTCAGCTGTACTTCTAGCCCTTTTAAAAAGTTTGCTCTGTAAATTGGAATGAGGTCAGATTTGGAGCTTCTCATTGCACGCGGAGATTATTATTGCATCGGGTTCCAAGCCAATGGGAAGCCCGGGGGAGGGGCTTGGCACGAGGAAGCGTTGGTTACAGCGGCTGATTGGCCGCAGCCAAGACTGGGAAAGGATAAAGAGGCGCGAGGCGGAATTGGGGTCCGCTCTAAGCTGCAGCAAGGGAAACCGTGTGTGAGAGGAAGAGGCCTGTTTCGCTTCGGGTCTCTAGTTCTTGCACGCTCTTTAAGAGTCTGCACTGGAGGAACTCTGCCATTACCAGCTCCCTTCTTGCAGGAGGGAGGGGGAAACATACATTTATTCATGCCAGTCTGTTGCATGAAGGCTTTCTGGCGTCCTACCTTGCAACAAAATAATTGCACAAACTCCTTAGTGCCGATTCCGCCCACAGAGAGTCCTGGAGCCAGAGCCTTTTCTGCTTTGCATTGTAAGAGAGGGACTAACTGATAGAGACTATGTCGCTTTCTTGAGCTTCTGAGAGCGCTCGCGAACTGGAATCAACTGCTTCAGGGGAAGGAGAAAAAAAAAAAAAAGACTTGTCTGGGAGGCGGCGAGAAACTTGCATTGGAAGCTTCAGCAACCAGCATTCGAGAAACTCCTCTCCACTTTAGCACCGTCTCCAGGACGCAGAGCCGAGAGACAGCGCAAACTGCGGCGCGGTGAGAGAGAAGAGCGAGAGAGAGGGAGATTCTCCAGCCTGGGAACTATAACTCCTCTGCAGGAGGCGGAGTGCTCCCGCCCCGCATCTTTTTGGAGACTTTTCTCTCTTCGCCCACCTCCGCCCCGACCAGGAGTTGAGCCGCCCGCTCGACCGCCGCGCACGTACCCCCGCTCGGCGTGCGCTTGGTCCCGGGAGCCAGGAGGGCCCGGCGATCGCGCCGCGGCCGCCGCGAGGGTGTGAGCGCGCGTGGGCGCCCGCCGAGCCGGGGCCATGGTGCAGCAAACCAACAACGCCGAGAACACGGAAGCGCTGCTCGCCGGCGAGAGCTCGGACTCGGGCGCCGGCCTCGAGCTGGGCATCGCCTCCTCCCCCACGCCCGGCTCCACCGCCTCCACGGGCGGCAAGGCCGACGACCCGAGCTGGTGCAAGACGCCGAGCGGGCACATCAAGCGGCCCATGAACGCCTTTATGGTGTGGTCGCAGATCGAGCGGCGCAAGATCATGGAGCAGTCACCCGACATGCACAACGCCGAGATCTCCAAGCGGCTGGGCAAACGCTGGAAGCTGCTCAAAGACAGCGACAAGATCCCTTTCATTCGGGAGGCGGAGCGGCTGCGCCTCAAGCACATGGCTGACTACCCCGACTACAAGTACCGGCCCAGGAAGAAGGTGAAGTCCGGCAACGCCAACTCGGGCTCCGCGGCCGCCGCCGCCTCCAAGCCCGGGGAGAAGGGCGACAAGGTCGGTGGCAGCAGCCACGGGGGCGGCGGCGGCGGGGGCAGCCACGCGGGGGGAGGAGGCGGCGGCGGCGCGAGCGGCGGCGGCGCCAACTCCAAACCCGCTCAGAAAAAGAGCTGCGGCTCCAAAGTGGCAGGCGGCGGGGTCGGCAAGCCCCACGCCAAGCTCATCCTGGCGGGCGGCGGCGGGAAGGCGGCGGCGGCGGCCGCCTCCTCCTCCTCCTCCTCGTCCTCCTTCGCCGCCGAGCAGGCGGGGGCCGCCGCCCTGTTGCCCCTGGGCGCCGCCGCCGCGGCCGCCGACCACCACTCGCTGTACAAGGCGCGGACTCCCAGCGCCTCGGCCTCGGCCTCCGCGGCGGCCTCGGCCTCGACCGGCCTGGCGGCCCCGGGCAAACATCTGGCGGAGAAGAAGGTGAAGCGCGTCTACCTGTTCGGCGGCCTGGGCGCGTCGTCCTCGCCCGTCGGTGGCGTGGGCGCGGGCGCCGACCCCAGCGACCCCCTGGGCCTGTACGAGGAAGGGGGCGCCGGTTGCTCGCCCGACGGGCCGAGCCTGAGCGGCCGCAGCAGCGCCGCCTCGTCGCCAGCCGCCGGCCGCTCGCCCGCCGACCACCGTAGCTACGCCAGCCTGCGCGCCGCCTCGCCCGCCCCGTCCAGCGCGCCCTCGCACGCGTCCTCGTCGGCCTCGTCCTCCTCGTCGTCGTCGTCCTCCTCCTCCTCGTCGGGCTCGTCGTCCTCCGATGACGAGTTCGAAGACGACCTGCTCGACCTGAACCCCAGCTCAAACTTTGAGAGCATGTCCCTGGGCAGCTTCAGCTCGTCGTCGGCGCTGGACCGGGATCTGGATTTTAACTTCGAACCCGGCTCCGGCTCGCACTTCGAGTTCCCGGACTACTGCACGCCCGAGGTGAGCGAGATGATCTCGGGAGACTGGCTGGAGTCCAGCATCTCCAACCTGGTCTTCACCTACTGAAGGGCGCGCGGGCTGGGAGAGAGAGGGACGGGGCGGGTGGTGGGGTGGGGGGAGGACCAGAGAGGAAAA
>SJYW01044157.1:100058-111755 GCA_006410735.1 Raphicerus campestris
ACCAGGCTCCTCCATCCATGGGATTTTCCAGGCAAGAGTACTGGAGTGGGGTGCCATCGCCTTCTCAGTAAAATCTGATATAATGCTATTAAATCTATATCAGGGGTTAATTCTAACCTCCAGCACCAATACTTTAAAAACAGTAGATTCTATCAAAATAAAAAATGTATGTACATAACAAAAACAATAGAACACTTTAAGACTTAGCTGTAAGTGAATCCCATGCTGTGTCTGCAAATTATCAGAACTGGAATCTTGCTCTGCTGCTGCCAAGTCACTTCAGTCGTGTCCGAGTCTGTGCGACCCCATAGATGGCAGCCCACCCGGCTCCCCGTCCCTGGGATTCTCCAGGCAAGAACACTGGAGTGGGTTGCCATTTCCTTCTCCAATGCATGAAAGAAGTGAAAGTGAAGTCACTCAGTCGTGTCCGACTCTTTGTGACCCCATGGACTGCAGCCTACCAGGCTCCTCCGTCCATAGGATTTTCCAGGCAAGAATACTGGAGTGGGGTGCCATCGCCTTCTCCGTAAAAATCTGATATAATGCTATTAAATCTATATCAGGGGTTAATTCTAACCTCCAGCACCAATACTTTAAAAAACAGTAGATTCTATCAAAATAAAAAATGTATGTACATAACAAAAACAATAGAACACTTTAAGACTTAGCTGTAAGTGAATCCCATGCTGTGTCTGCAAATTATCAGAACTGGAATCTTGCTCTGCTGCTGCCAAGTCACTTCAGTCGTGTCCGAGTCTGTGCGACCCCATAGATGGCAGCCCACCCGGCTCCCCGTCCCTGGGATTCTCCAGGCAAGAACACTGGAGTGGGTTGCCATTTCCTTCTCCAATGCATGAAAGAAGTGAAAGTGAAGTCACTCAGTCGTGTCTGACTCTTAGCAACCCGATGGACTGCAGCCCCCTAGGCTCCTCCGTCCATGGGATTTTCCAGGCGAGAGTACTAGAGTGGGGTGCCATTGCCTTCTCTGATACTTTATATATTCAAACTGTATTAACTGGCTTGAGTTAACGATAGCTTTTACACGTTAGCTCAGTTTTAACCTGATGCTGCAACCAACCCATTTCACAGATGAGCCTGTTTGTACATGAAAGTGACTAGCTTATGAAAGCTGTAATTAAGGACAGGGCATGTATAAGTCCTTTGCTCATTTAATTGCCAACTAAATGAAAGTGCTTGAAAAAAGTTTAAACCTTAAAATTGGCACAAAGCCTTCAGCAAATAAGAGTTCTAGATGAGTTCTTTGTTTCACTCAGGAAACTCTATCAGATGAGAACTTGAGTCTGGTTTCTGTTCCCACAAGTCTACTGACCCAGCTTTCACCTTTTTTAGTCAATGTCACCTCTGTTGCTAAATCTACTGTGTGCTCTTCAATCTTGATCTGATGGGCCCTCCCTGAAGGACTGGACACTACTGGTTGCATCCTCCTGGTTGCAGCTCTCCTCGCTTGCTTTCTCTACTACTTTCTCCAAGGTGTCCATTGCTCCATTGCAGCTTCTCTTGGGCTCTTCTGCTGTGGGACCACGCCTTCCATATTTGTGGTCTATACTTTGTACTCTTTTCTCACCCCTCACCTTCTCCAGTGAGTAAGAGCATCCAGCGAGCATACTCTTGTTTACTTCCATTGCTTTAAAAATAATATACATTGTACACTCATGACATATTATACACCACTGCTACATCACTTCAGTTTCCTGTCTGACTTTTTGCAACCCTATGGACTGTAGCCTGCCAGGTTCCTCTGTCAATGGGGATTCTCCAGGCAAGAACACTAGGTCAATATAAAATATTAAATATAAAAATGGCATATGAACTGCTGGCTCCAGGAATCTGTGTAAGCACCTTAGTCTCGCTTGTGCACCCGAGACCTACTAAACAGCTACGTGTGGATATCTCCCAGCAGTGTCAATGTGTCTGGGCTTCCCTTCAAGAATGCTTTTTCTCTTTTTGATGAATGATACTCTCATCAGTTTACTGGTGCTGTCATTAAAGGGAAGAATTCTAGAGGCCTCCTTCAGCTTTCCTTCATTCCCATGTCCAGTGATTTCCCAAGCCACCTCCAGTCCACCCTTGATGGCTCTGGAATTTACCTTTCACTCCATTCCTGCTGCCGCTACTGTAGGCAAGGACTTTATCATGATCTCACCTAGGGTAGAGTGGTGGCCTTTCACCTGTTCTCCTGTCTAATCTTGCCCTGCTTCACAGTCCATTCATCACACTGACCCCATCATGGTCTATTTAAACTATAAGTCCAGTCCTCTCATCACCTGGTTGCGATCCTTGAATGCCCCTCCGACACCTTCAAGAGGATTCAAAGACTGTACTGAGGTTTACAGTGGGCTTCCCAGGTGGCGCGAGGGGTACATAACCCACCTGCCAATACAGGAGATGTAAGAGAGGCCGATTTGACCTAGATCGGGAAGATCTCCTGAAGAAGGAAATGTCAACCCACTCCAGTATTCTTGCCTGGAAAATTCCATGGATAGAGGAGCCTGGTGGGCTACAGTCCATGGGGTTGCAAAGAGGCGAACAGAACTGACCACATGGTTTACAGTACTTTTGGGAACTGGTCCTGATTTAGCTCTCTGGGGTCGTTTGTCACCACCCCTGCTTCCTTCTTTGCATCCAACCTCTCTATATTCTATATGGCAGCAGAACTAGAATATTTTCAGTTGCCGGAAGATACCATGCTGTCTTTCGTTTGTGCTCCTGGTATGATTTCCTAGCTTCCTGTTATCTCCTGTCTCCAATTCTTCCCCTGACTAACCATTTCCTTGAGAAATCAGAATAGGCGTCCCTCTTTGGGGAGGACTTCCCCACACCAGTCTGGTTTTTAGGCCACCTCTCTGTGATTCCATGTTACTCTGTGGATAGAAACCCCTTATGTTATGTGTCTGTCTGCCTATCTTCCCCCTCTCACCATAAAATCTCTGTAGCCACTAGTGTCTTACGGGTCCTTGTCAGAGCCTCACCTTAAATAGGCCATTCCTTAACACATAGTCTAAATGCGGTGAAATGAGGCAACGAGTGGAGATTTAAAAAGTGGAGAATTAAAAAGTTACTAAAAAAACCTTAGTAACTTTTTTTCAAGAAAAAGGGAAAAAAGATATTTTCAAATGACTGTTTGGGGTCATATTTCGGTAGAGAATAGGAATGTTTTGATTATAGTAGAAACATGTTTTGATTATATTTCTTTTGGGGGGTTATTTGTTTCATGGAAAGACTCTGTTGAAGTGAAATAACTTGGATGTTGGGGGAAACAGACTTGTCTTTAAACACTAACCCAAGGCTTCTTTAGTGGTTTGCTCTTGGATGAGTTACTTATGGGGCTTCCCAGGTGGTGCAGTGAGTGGTAAAGAATCTGCCTGTCAATGCAGGAGACATGAGTTCGATCCCTGGCTCAGGAAGATCCCCTGGAGGAGAAAATGACAACCCACTCCAGTATTCTTGCCTAGAAAATTCCATGGACAGAGGAGCCTGGCAGGCTATAGTCCATGAGCCCACAAAGTGTTGGACTCGGCTGAGCACACACCCACAGATTACTTATATGTTGAAAACTCATCTTTCTTATCTGCAAAGTGAGGATTACATTCACCTTAGAAGTATGTTGTGAAGGTTTAAATAAGAGACTTAGATAAAAAGTATCTGAGTACAGTGAGAGTAGAATAAACATTGATCATCTTTCCCTACATTGAGGAGCTTATTAACCTAAGAGGTTATCAGCTTAGTCACTAAGCCATGTCCCTCTTATAACCCCATGGACTGTAGCCTGCCAGGCTCCTCTGTCCATGGGATTTTCCAGGCAAGAGTACTGGATTAGGTTGCCATTTCCTTCTCCAAAAAGGCTACTAGATAATGTCATTTTCAGATGAAGGAAATACATTACTTGACCTTCAGATTATATGGATTATAGAATCTGAATATCTAAAAATTGGGTCATTTGTTCCTTTAATTATTGTAACTTTGGAAGTTGTGGAATAAACTCATTTTATGGTAATTAATTGGAGAAGGAAATGGCAACCCACTCCAGTATTCTTGCCCGGGAAATCCCATGGACAGAAGAGCCTGGCAGGCTACAGTTTATGGGGTTGCAAAGAGTCAAACATGACTTAGCAACTAAATCACCACCGCTATAGTAATCAGGATTCTACACATTATTTTTTCGGTGTAATAATATAGAAGCATGTACAATTTCCCCGATTATCTACTGTACTAACTGGCCTATACATTGAGTAGCACATAAAAGTAGTCTAACTCCATTCCTTTCTGGAAAGCATGGAACGTGTAAGTGTACAGAGTTAAATACAAATGATAATCCACATAACAATTACCAGGTAGAAAGTCATCCACTTTATCATTTATTTCTTTTCCATCACAAATGGCATAAAGCACTACTTGTAATTCTGGAAGGTAAATCACATGAATCTGGGCAACAAAATTTGTTTTAAAAAGCTAAATCTAGGCAGTAAATTGGGCAATTCAACATTTTTTAAGTATTCTGAAAACATTTGAAGTGGCTTTTTAAAGTTTTTTAAGAGTCAGTTCAGTCCTTTTTTAGGCTAAATAGTTGTTCCACTTGAAAACTTTGGCAAAGGGACTCAGGCTCCTCTTCCCAATCCACCTCACTTTATGGGTTCTTTCACCCACAGATCTCTAGCAGTTTCAACTGGCTGCATATTGGCTTCTTTTCATAAGATATGAATAATTACCTTAAATTGCTCTGGTTTATTAAGTGAAATCCAAGGTAGCTTCTGTGCCTACCACGTATTTAGTTAATGAGCACAGTGGTACCTCCAGGAGATTAATGGAATTTTGATAAAGGGCTAGTTTCATGAGTGAACCAGCACATCTAGATTTCACTGGGAAAGGGTTGGAATAATCCATATATTTGGATGCAATTTAATGTAATTACATCATTATTTTGGTTATTGCCAAAAGACAGTTTGCCACTGGAGGTGAGAGCTAGAGGATAACTCATGTAAGTAATTGGAATGTGTAACAAATATTAATTGAGTACCTACAAGGTTCAAGGCTCTGGGGTAAGTATTGTGACAAAGACAAGCAAACTCAGGACTTAGTATCTCTTCTCAAGTAACTAACTTCCTTTTGAAATAAAGTCAGATTATGTCATTCTTAATTAAAACTTTCAAATGTTTTCCGTTGCAGAGAATAACTTCCAGACTCTTGACCATAGCCACAAGGACTTGTGTGATGCTGAATACAGTGGTCCCCATTGCTCAGTGGATTCCAGCCACACATTCATTACTTTCCCTGAACATACCTGGCTTGTTCTTGTCTTACAGACTTTGTAGGAACGGTTTCTTCTGCCTGGAATGCTCCTTTCTAGGCTTCACATGGCTGCTTCTCATCACTCAGATCTCAGCTCAAATGTCCCATTTTCAATTAAGACTTCCTCAGCCACCAACACACCTCTCCTATATAACTTACTTTATACATAGCTTATCACTGTCAGATATTATCTTATTTATTCTCCTTTCTTTTACCAACCATCACTGCTGCTGCTAAGTTGCTTCAGTCATGTCTGACTCCATGTGACCCCATAGACGACAGCCCACCAGGCTCCACTGTCCCTGGGATTCTCCAGGCAAGAACACTGGAGTGGGTTGCCATTTCTTTCTCCAACAACCATCACTAGGACACAAATAACCAGACTGTGTCTAGTCTGTTTGTCTCTGTGATTTCATTGCCTGGAATGATGCCTGGTACACAGCAAATAGTCAACAAATATTTGTTGAATGTTGAATGAATGAGGTCACCATATCTCTTTGAGCACATAGTTTCTATTGAAAGAAAATTAAATGAGATTTAATGCTTATCACACATGTATATATGTTATAAAATATAATTTAACACATATATAAAAGCTAATTTCATATATCTACATGTAACATGTAAAATTGCATTATATACCATCTATACACTGAGATTTTATAATATATAAATGCTAAATCTCTGTCTATATCTATATCTTTCTGGGCAGTTAGCAAAGAGTCAGGCCCATATTAAGAGTATAATATTTGGTGGATGTTATATTTTCCATGGATAATGAAGGATAAAGTCAGCATCCTAAGAACAAATTCTGAAACTTATATTCATTCTGTTAACAATACTTATGGAAAAATTTGTATTTTTTTCAGAAATTTCATCTCAAGGACTTGCTGAAAACATGTTCAAAATAATGAGGAGGCCACGTGATAAAGGTTTTCATANAGTGTAATAATATAGAAGCATGTACAATTTCCCCGATTATCTACTGTACTAACTGGCCTATACATTGAGTAGTACATAAAAGTAGTCTAACTCCATTCCTTTCTGGAAAGCATGGAACGTGTAAGTGTACAGAGTTAAATACAAATGATAATCCACATAACAATTACCAGGTAGAAAGTCATCCACTTTATCATTTATTTCTTTTCCATCACAAATGGCATAAAGCACTACTTGTAATTCTGGAAGGTAAATCACATGAATCTGGGCAACAAAATTTGTTTTAAAAAGCTAAATCTAGGCAGTAAATTGGGCAATTCAACATTTTTTAAGTATTCTGAAAACATTTGAAGTGGCTTTTTAAAGTTTTTTAAGAGTCAGTTCAGTCCTTTTTTAGGCTAAATAGTTGTTCCACTTGAAAACTTTGGCAAAGGGACTCAGGCTCCTCTTCCCAATCCACCTCACTTTATGGGTTCTTTCACCCACAGATCTCTAGCAGTTTCAACTGGCTGCATATTGGCTTCTTTTCACAAGATATGAATAATTACCTTAAATTGCTCTGGTTTATTAAGTGAAATCCAAGGTAGCTTCTGTGCCTACCACGTATTTAGTTAATGAGCACAGTGGTACCTCCAGGAGATTAATGGAATTTTGATAAAGGGCTAGTTTCATGAGTGAACCAGCACATCTAGATTTCACTGGGAAAGGGTTGGAATAATCCATATATTTGGATGCAATTTAATGTAATTACATCATTATTTTGGTTATTGCCAAAAGACAGTTTGCCACTGGAGGTGAGAGCTAGAGGATAACTCATGTAAGTAATTGGAATGTGTAACAAATATTAATTGAGTACCTACAAGGTTCAAGGCTCTGGGGTAAGTATTGTGACAAAGACAAGCAAACTCAGGACTTAGTATCTCTTCTCAAGTAACTAACTTCCTTTTGAAATAAAATCAGATTATGTCATTCTTAATTAAAACTTTCAAATGTTTTCCGTTGCAGAGAATAACTTCCAGACTCTTGACCATAGCCACAAGGACTTGTGTGATGCTGAATATAGTGGTCCCCATTGCTCAGTGGATTCCAGCCACACATTCATTACTTTCCCTGAACATGCCTGGCTTGTTCTTGTCTTACAGACTTTGTAGGAACGGTTTCTTCTGCCTGGAATGCTCCTTTCTAGGCTTCACATGGCTGCTTCTCATCACTCAGATCTCAGCTCAAATGTCCCATTTTCAATTAAGACTTCCTCAGCCACCAACACACCTCTCCTATATAACTTACTTTATACATAGCTTATCACTGTCAGATATTATCTTATTTATTCTCCTTTCTTTTACCAACCATCACTGCTGCTGCTAAGTTGCTTCAGTCATGTCTGACTCCATGTGACCCCATAGACGACAGCCCACCAGGCTCCACTGTCCCTGGGATTCTCCAGGCAAGAACACTGGAGTGGGTTGCCATTTCTTTCTCCAACAACCATCACTAGGACACAAATAACCAGACTGTGTCTAGTCTGTTTGTCTCTGTGATTTCATTGCCTGGAATGATGCCTGGTACACAGCAAATAGTCAACAAATATTTGTTGAATGTTGAATGAATGAGGTCACCATATCTCTTTGAGCACATAGTTTCTATTGAAAGAAAATTAAATGAGATTTAATGCTTATCACACATGTATATATGTTATAAAATATAATTTAACACATATATAAAAGCTAATTTCATATATCTACATGTAACATGTAAAATTGCATTATATACCATCTATACACTGAGATTTTATAATATATAAATGCTAAATCTCTGTCTATATCTATATCTTTCTGGGCAGTTAGCAAAGAGTCAGGCCCATATTAAGAGTATAATATTTGGTGGATGTTATATTTTCCATGGATAATGAAGGATAAAGTCAGCATCCTAAGAACAAATTCTGAAACTTATATTCATTCTGTTAACAATACTTATGGAAAAATTTGTATTTTTTTCAGAAATTTCATCTCAAGGACTTGCTGAAAACATGTTCAAAATAATGAGGAGGCCACGTGATAAAGGTTTTCATACATATTTCCTCAAACCAGATGGCAATGACTCAGGGTAAAGAAGTCCTTTGAAAATCACTGTTCTGGGTTTTACTAATAGCCTGACCCGTTCAGAAGATGTGGGAGTTCATGTCAGGAAGCTACAGGGAAAAATAAAATTTGTTGAGCAAATACCTACATTGTTTTGATTAGGAATTAATTCTTAGTAGCCAATCTTTCCTGAGAAGGCCATTAAATACCTTTTATATAGCTCATCTTTATCTTGGATGAAGCAATATTAAACTGAATATTCATTTTCAATTAATAAAAATGAAGAAATAGACTTTTTTCTTATTTTCAGAGGTACTTTTACAAACCAATTAGCTTTGTCAGTACTACTTGAATATCTTTTTTTTTGAGTTGCATTCTTTTGTTTTCATAGCATTTGCTTTTATAGTTATTTTCTATTTACAAAAGAATACAGTGCTTTTGGTGTTGTTGATATAGTATCACTTAAATATAAATTTATTTAAATGAAAATGTGATTTTCTTTAAAGAAAGTTACTGACTAAATGGTAACGTTAATGTACAGATATGGCAGACTCATGAGGATGGTGTATGGCCACTGGAGTTGGAGGAACAGAGGTCTAGAGTAAATATTTACATCTGTGGTAAAGAACTAGTTTTGTGTCTTTTTAATTTTCAGGCCATTGCCAGAGCTTACTTTTATAAAACACAGAGCAATTAATTACTAGAAAAATAAAAGCAAAAAAGAAAAAAGCACCCAAACAATGGGCTTGATTTTTATTTTTTTATTTTAATTAATTAATTTTATTTATTTCGCTGCTCTGGGTCTTAGTCGCGGCACGTGGGATCTTTAGTTGCTGCCTGTGAATTCTTAGTCACAGCTTGTAAGATCCAGTTCCTTGACCAGGGCTTGAACCCAGGCTCCTGCATTGGGAGTGCAGAGTCTTAGCCTCTGGACCACCACGGAAGTACCCAAGCTTGAATTTTAAATTATTATGTTCACCATTTATAAAAGAATTCTGTCAAAGTGCTATAAAAGTTTTAAACATTTACTCTCCGTTTCAGAACTGACCTCCTTTTATACGTGTGATGGTGTGCAGTCTGACAGGTTGGTCCATAGACCACAATTTGAGTAACACTGGCCTTGAGAAAGAGTACGGGCTGGAAGAAGGTCAGTATTGAAGGGCAAAACAGAGGAAGAGTAATTACAATGTCTCCTTTTTCAAATCCTTAATTCCATATAGTCACTACTAATTCCTATTCATTCCTTTCTCTCTATTGCTTTTGCCTTAGTTCAAGTCTTCCTCATGAATTGAGTATAAAATGTACTGTTGTGAAAAAAAATTCTCATCAAGTTGTTTTAAAAAATAAGACCTATAAAAGTTTACTAAGAAATTATCCGATGACTGTTGAAG
Organism: Raphicerus campestris; assembly: GCA_006410735.1. Taxonomy (NCBI): domain Eukaryota; kingdom Metazoa; phylum Chordata; class Mammalia; order Artiodactyla; family Bovidae; genus Raphicerus; species Raphicerus campestris. Next base: position 109,774 of record SJYW01044157.1, read on the forward strand.
ATATTGTTCCATATACGGTTCAAAACCTCTTTGAAGATGGATCTGTAAGAGTTTTCTTTTGGAGTTTAGTGCCAGAAAATATTTTCTTCTTATGAATCAGTGTGCTTCCTTTTACTCCTTCAATCAGACAATGAGGGTTACATAACACATCCTGTTTTACACCTCATATATTTTTTTGGCAGGAAAATCAGGGATAGATTTTAGTATACAATCACAGTAATTATATTGGTAGTCAGCATTCTTCCTCCTTTTACTTCAGCTTTAGTTTTCTATTATATGAATCCCCAAATTGTGAAAAGGAATAACCATTGGAAAATCAAAGATATGATTCCTTATACTTTACTTCTATCCAAGCAAGGTGAAAGAGCTTACATCTTGAGAGAAAGAAATAGTTAACAGACGTTGAATCTTAAAATACTCATTAGACTTTCTGTTTTTACATATTTCTGAGGTCTTCTATAAGTTCCAAGTAGATGAAGCTTACAGAGCTACAGATTTAAGTGGTTTGTTTTAAAATTGTCTCTTTTTTTCACTCACATGGAATTTAACTTCTCTGAGATAGATACAGCTAACAGGAGAGATCATGATGGAGCTAGTCTGCGTGTATTTTCTGGTTTTGTTAGTCGACTGTTGGAAGTGAACCTAGATTTGATCAGGATATGAAGTAGGCATGATTCATGCAGTTATTTTGAAAGGGTTGTCTGTCCCAGTTCCGGGAGAGATGCTGTTGTTTGCCTGCTCCACTAAGGAGGAAGGCAGACGTGAAGTGAATTGTATGACGCCATGATTACTGGTCTTAGATAAGCATTTGAAACTGCAGTGTCAACCTAAGGGCATCCAAGCAAAAGTGGTAGGGAATAGGATTGGGAAATACCAGGAAGCAAAGTCCTGGGCTTCCCAGGTGGCTCAAAAATCTGTTTGCCAATGCAAGAGAAAGAGGAGACACAGGTTCGATCCCTGGGTTGGGAAGATCCCCGGAGGAGGAACTGGCAAACCATTCCAGTATTCTTGCCAGGATAATCCCATGGTTAGAGGCGCCTGGTGGGCTACAGTCCGTGGGCTCACAAGAGAGTTGGACGAGACTGAACCGACTGAGCATGCACCAAATCCTAGCCTGCAGTTGTCCAATTCCATGTCCTCTAGGTGCATTCCTTGTTTTGTTTTTCCACGTGAGTTTAACTCACCACAGATTCCTATGGAAAGTCCAATGATAACTCTTTAATTTTTTACTATTTTCTGTGTAGCTGCTTGTCAGGTAGCAATACCGTTTCAGCTTTCTCTGGGAAGATGGTTGGGGAGGAGCCAGTGAACTAAAGTGTGAATTGAAGTGTCAGGAGGATTGGAACTTTAAGTTGATATAATCAATACAAAATGTATAAAAGTAGGAAAAGCTCATAGTTTTGGTGGCAATGATGAATTCACTGAAATTTGAATTAATATTTGTATTTTTCATGCATCACGAACACTGATTTAGAGTCGGAAGCATATCACAACATTAAGATTATCATTCGCTATGAGTGATTGGGGTATGGGAAGTCTTTATTGTGCTACTCAGTTGACTTAATGCATAAGAGATGAAGAGGAAACAAATTCCTAAAATATTTCCACTAGAAGAAAGTTCTGACTGCTTGTTCACCCTAAAAACATTTACAGAAAGTCACTTCCTTGATCATCATGGGTATTTAGTCTATGTGAATCCTTGCTGCATGAAATGTCCAGTTTTATTGGAAAGGACTTCGCTATAGAAACCGTGACTAAATGGTTTATCTGTGATAGAAGGAATGAGATAACTTCTATTAGTTGCCTTTAATGTGAGAAATTCTTTCCCAGCTGTATTAGGAATGTTCTGGAATAAGCTGCAACAACATACCAAGAAGTCTTGGCTAACAGACTAAATATTCTATTTTACATTGTAAAAAAAATTGTCAAAAGCAATGGACTTATTGATGTAGCAATACTGTTTGTTGCAAAAAAAAAAAAAA
>SJYW01044157.1:118942-142349 GCA_006410735.1 Raphicerus campestris
AAAAAAAAAAAAAACACTAAAACAATGCAAGCTTAGCAGAGAAGTTAAGCAAAGTATAAACAGACAAGTGTCTGATAGTAATATTACAAGGTGATCAGATTTCACAAGTAATAGGAAATGTTATGAAACCAGAATGTCCCTCATATTTTGGCAATAATTTTAAAAGCAGTTCATATAAAGACTTACTGTAACTCCAGAATATTTTTTTTGTTTTATTTTATTTTACTTTTATTGGTTGTACTGCATGGCATGTGGAATCTTCGTTCCCTCACCAGGAATTGAACCCCTGCGCCCTGCATTGGAAGTGTAGAGTTTTAACCACTGGACCACCAGAGAAGTCCCTCCAGAATATTTATATTGCCAAAGTTGATTTGACTAGAGCTGTTGCTTCTACTATTATATTCTAATTTTATAGAATTATGATTTGAATGCTAAATATAGCAACCAGCGAGTAATAGTCTTTTCTGACTATAATGAGAACCGTTTATAATTCATATTAATATCCTACCCTCAAGTTATTCTATGTTCAAGCTAAATAGTTACTGTGGAATTCAGTTTTTAAAATAACTAATTTATACTTTGACATTAGTTTTACCAAACAAGTATTCTAGTATAAAATATTTAGGCACTTAGAAATTAAAATCATGGAAGAACTTGTTTGCTTTTTTCTTAGTCTGTTGTCTCTAGACAACTTTCTACTCAGATTAAATATTTCAAAAGCATGAGAGAAAATAAAAACTTTGTCTTTAGACATAAAGATGGCCAACACGTACATGAATGAAAAGATGCTCAGCATCATGAATTATTAGAGTAATGCAAATCAAAATCACAATGAGTTACCATCTCACACTGGTCAGAATGGCCATCATTAAAAAGGCTACAAATAATAAATGCTGGAGAGGCTGTGGAGAAAGGGGAATCCTTCTACACTGTTGGTGGGAAAGTAACTTAGTACAGCCACAATGAAAAACAGTAGAGTTTCCTAAAAAAGCTAAAAATAGTTACCATATGATTCAGTGATCTCACTCCTGGGCATATATCCAGAAAAAATGAAAATTCTAATTTGAAAGATATGCACATCCCAATAGGTGTAGCAGCACTGTTTACAATAGCCACGATAGCCACGACATGGAAACAACCCGAGCCCATTAACAGACAGAAGATGTTACACACACACACATGTGCATGTGTGTGTGTACACACATAGGGCTTCCCAGGTGGGAGAAGTGGTAAAGAATCCGCCTGTCAAGGCAGGAGACACAAGAGACACAGGTTCGATCCCTGGGCCTGGAAGATCCCCTGGAGAAGGAAATGCCTACCCACTCCAATATTCTTGCCTGGGAAATCCCATGGACGGAAGAGACTGGTGGGCTACTGTCCATGGGGTCACAAAGAGTTGGACATGACTTAGAGACTAAACAACAACAACATATATACCACTATTTCAGGGCATCTTCCCAACCCAGGGATTGAAGCCAGGTCTCCCACACTGCAGGCAGATTCTTTACCAGTCGAGCCACCAGGGAAGACCAAGAATACAGCAGTGACTATCCCTTCTCCAGGGGATCTTCCTGACCCTGGAATCGAACGAGGGTCTCCTGCATTGCAGGCGGATTCTTTACCAACTGAGCCACCAGGGAAGCCCGCACATGTGCATACATACATGCAATGGCATTTTACTCAGCCATAAAGAGAATGTAATATTACCATCTGTAGCAACATGGATGGACCTAGAGAATATCATACTAAGTGAAATAAGTCAGGCAGAGAAAGACAAATATTATATAATATCCTTTATATGTGGAGTCTAAAAATTAAAACTCACAGACATAGAAAAAAAACTTATGGTTACCAAAGGGAAAAGGACAAGGGATCAATTAGGAGTATGGCATTCATAGATAGAAACTACTACACATAAATAGGCAATAAGTATTTACTGTATAGTAGAGGGAAAAATACGCCATATTTTGTAACAACCCTGGTGGGTCAGAGGTTAAAGCGTCTGCCTCCAATGCGGGAGACCCAGGTTCGATCCCTGGGTCGGGAAGATCCCCTGGAGAAGGAAATGGCAATCCACTCCAATATTCTTGCCTGGAGAATCCCATGGACGGAGAAGCCTAGGAGGTTACAGTCCACGGGGTCGCAAAGAGTCAGACATGACTGAGCGACTTCACCTTCACCTATAATGGAAAATAATCTGAAAAATATATGTATGTAACTGAGTCACTTTGTTGGACACCTGAAACTAACATAAGATTGTAAGTCAGCTACACTTCAATGAAAATATCTTTCTCTATAAAGGAATTCTAGTGTTTCAGTGCAGCCTTTTAAATACACTTTAAAACTTCTCCTTTTCACGGCTTCCACGTCACCTAGCAGAACAGACTATGTAAGTAATCAACGTCAGGATCAGTAGAAATCAGACTGTAAAAGTTTTTCATAATCCCTTTGCAATTTTTTTTTTCTAAAATCTTTTACGTACAGCACTATGGTTTTCTATAAAAGTGAAAATGAAGTCATTCAGTCGGTTCCACTCTTTGCAACCCCATGAACTCTAGCCCACCAGGCTCCTCCATCCATGGGCTTTTCCAGGCAGGAGTACTGGAGTGGCTTGCCATTTCTTCTCCAGGGATCTTCCCAACCCAGGGATCAAACCCAGGTCTCCCACATTGCAGGCAGACTCTTAACCGTCTGAGTCACCAAGGAAACCCAATTCTGTATATTAATATATCCATAAGACTGCTAGAACCCCTATTCTGTATCTCTTGTATGTGTCTGCGTGAGTGCTAAGTCACTTCAGCTGTGTCTGATTCTTTGCCACCCTGTAGACTGCAGCCCGCCATGCTCCTCTGTCCATGGGATTTTCCGGGCAAGAATACTGGAGCAGGGTGCCATACCCTCCTCTGGGGCCCAGGGATCGAACCCTCTTTGCTTAAGCCTCCTGCATTGACAAGCAAGTTCTTTATTACTAGCACTGCCTGGGAAGCCCAGTGCACCAAATTCTTATGACTTCTCATAGGACTTACGTTATCATTGTCTTCTCTGGTTCTGGGCTCCTTTTACTGCTAAGTTATTTAAGATCTGAGACTCTCTGTTGTTATGACTTTCCTGCTCTCCATCAGGTTGAACTAGATAAGGAATTCAGTCACTCAGTCGTGTCCTGCTCTTTGTGACCCCATGGACTGCAGCAAGCCTTCAGTCCCTTCAAAAAAAAAGGCAACACTCCCAGAAGCCATTACCACATGTACAGGTCTTTACTGAACATTTTGTCACAACAGAGACGCATTCATAAAAGTGCAAATATCTTTGTTAGGGAATGTTAAGAAAACCTGGGCCCCAGTTTCTACTTATTGATAAATATGGGCTTTGGCTTCTAGCAGTATTGCAATCTTTTCCTCTCCCTTTTCAGCCTCATTTTCTCAGATCTAAATATTCTCTCTGTAAAACATAGAGACACTGAGTTTATTTCATTGCCTTGACTCCTGTTGACTCAACCCCTCACCTCTCCACTTGTCTTTTAGCAAGAAAATCTAAACAAAGTCACTTCCTTCCCTAAAGCCTTTCATACTCTCCTATTAACCATAGGAGATGCCAAAATCAAGTGCCATGCCCTTGACTTTATCTTTCTTTTTTTCATGGTTTGATGCAGGATTTCCAGGAAAGTGCTGAAAAGAAACTGAAATCAGGACCTCATCATTTTTTTTTCCTATCAGTCAAAAAAAAAGTTTCTGACATTTCAACATTATGTATGCTGTTAGCTATAATTTAAGATATCCTTTATTATGTTAAGGAAGGTCCAGTCCATTCCTAATGTGCTAAGTTGTTTATCATGAAAAAAAACTCTAGAATTATAGTCATTGTTTTCCTGAAATCATTAAGAAGATCTGATAATTACTGCCCTTTATTGTTACTCTATTAAGTAACTTCAATAGATTTTTCTAGTGCTAAATAATTCATGTACCCTTTGGGTATACCGTATCTATTCATGTAATATTACCTTTTAAAATACAGCAGTAAATTAAATTTTTTATATATTTCATTAGAGTTTTGGGAGTCTATGTTAATAAATAAGATTAAGCTCTAGTTTTCTTTTTTTGGCACTATTCTTTGCTAATTTTGGTATAAAGGCAATATTCATTTCATAAAATTAAGTGGGGAACTTGCTCATGTTCTTCAATTCTGGAATAGTTTGTGAAAGATAGAGCTTATCTTTTTTTTTCTTTTTACCTAAGTAAAAAGTCACTATGAAATCATTTGGCTCTGATCCCTGTTTTTGTGAGTAGATATGTTCACTGACAATTTTTAAAATGATTATAGGTAAGTTCAGATTTCCTCTTCTTAAACCAATTTTGACATTTTATGTTTTTAAAATAATTTTCAATTTTATATGTTCAAATTCATTGGCATAAAGTTGTTTCTAACATTTTCTCATGATTAAACATGACACATATAGATCCATGGAAGCATCTTATCTTCTCTCTTTGAGTCCTGTTGTATTTTCAGATCTCTACGTTCCTCATCTCTGTAATGTCTTTGTCTTCCATTGCATTAATTTCTGCTCATTTTTGTTTTCATCGAGGTAACAAACTGTTCCAGCACCATTTGTGGTAAAGACTTCCCTTTTCCTTTTTAATTGTTTTGATGCCTTGGTCAAAAATCAAACATTGTATGAGTGCGTCTTTCCCTGGACTTTTTAAATTTTATTCCATGGATCTGGTTGTCTTAACATTAATCTTATTGTGTCTTGATTATCCTAGTTTTAGAGTAAGTCTTAAAATCAGGTAGTAGAAGTCCTACCTTCGTGTTTAACATTCATAAGTTACTTAGAGTCTGCTTATTTACATTTCTCATGGCATAGCAATTGCTTTGCCCACCCTCGCTGTTTGAATCCTGGTCCTTCCCTTGAATAACATTTCCTTCCTACTAAATTTTGTTGAATGGCAGATTCTCAAAACCGTTATAAAATGTCTCTCTATTGCCCTCATTCTTGAATGATAGTTAAACTGAGTGTAGAATTCTGTGTTATTTTCCCTAAGTACTTTGATAATATTATTATATCATCTTTTCATGTGTATTTCTCATGAGAAATTTACTATTCCTCTTTTCATTCATTTTTGTGTGCACGAGTGTATATTTCTGTCATTGTCTCTGAGAACACTGATACCTCTCTTTTTCTTTTACCAATTTTGCAGTGTTGTGTCTGGACTTATTTGTATTTGTATTTACCTTGAGGACTTGATTGATGATTGATTTGTTGATTGATGCTTTTGTTCTCAGAGCTTATAAGCATGTATTTATTACTTAATTATATATAAAACATGTTTGTAAATTTATAAATATATAATTTATGTATATAAATTGACTCTCACATTTTCTCCTTATACAAGTGTAACCCAAAGGCACTGCAGGCCCAGCTTCAGACCACAATAAACTGAATATTGCAATAAAGTGAATCAAATGAATTTTTGGTTTCCCAGTGCATATAAAAGTTATGTTTATACTATATTGTAGTCTTTTAAGTGAAATAGCATTAGATCTAAAAAAGCAATGTATATACCTTAATTTAAAAATTCCTTTTTGTTTAAAAAAATGCTAATCATTACCTGAAACTTCAGCAAATCATCGTCTTTTTTGCTGGTGGAGTGTGTGATAGGTTGCAAGAATTATTAAAATGAGCAAATGCTCAACACAGGGTTGCCACAAACCTTCAATTTGCAAACAACAACAACAACAACAACAAACCCCACAGTATGTAGAAAGCACAACAGAGCACAATAAAATTATTTCATTATTTTACTGTACTTTCTTCCTGAAAACTATTTAGTGTATGATTGCCCTTCTCATTCTTGCCTCTGAATCAGTTTCTCTTCCATGTATTTTATCTCTAGCTTCCTGTTTCATTCTAGGATATTTCCCTTGCTCTCTCTTCCAGCTCATAACGTCTTTCTTTAGCTGTATTTCAGTCTGCTCCTTAACTCAGTGTAGTATCTGTGGCCCAGCCATCAGCTTGGGACTTTTCAATGCTTTTTGGCTGATCTACCACTGCCAGTATTGCTTCTTATTTTTTCCCTCTAGAACGACAGGCTGGCAGTGCTGGGAAATAAGCACCATTTCCTCCAGCCTGAAATGACTAAGACAAGTAGTAGAAATATGGACTCTTTATCCACACGTAGAGAGTTGTAGCATTTTGGTTTCTCATAAGACTTTTTTAGGTGCTGGATCTGTATGCTGGTGAAAAACGTCTCTGTTGTGTCCTCTAGTGGGAGGTGGAGTTTTTCTGGCAACTATGTGTGGGATCTCAGCCACAGCAATAGTCTTGCATAGCAAAGATTACATCTCCATTGTAGGATAAAAAATACTCCCCAGATGAGGGTCTCATTTGGTGTCTGCTGCTGCTCTGAGTCTCTGGTTCCTGAAGTTATGTTTTTAGAACTCCGTGTGAAGTTCTCTCTCTCTGGCACTTTGGCACTTCCTTTTTATTCTTTCAAGTGTGTGTGTGTGTGTGTGTGTGTGTGTGTGTGTGTGTGTGTGTTGTTTCTATTTGTCTCTAATGATGATGGAAGAGAGTGGGCCACGTCACTGCAGCCACGGTGATTTTCCATGGTGCCTTGTGCATGGCGATTGTGTATAATTCCCTGAGCTGTGGGAAGCTGTAGTGACTGTGGTGTTTTAAGTGTTCTAATCCATGTCATGTAGACACGGAGGTATGGATTATAATGAATGGAAAAATGGATGTGTTTAAAATGTCAGCATTTTAATAGATCAAGGTATTTCACCTCTGAGAAAAACAAATTTCAAATTTGCAAGTTCAAAGAAAAATTTGTGAAGAGTATTTAGCAAAATTAAGAGGGGCACAATGAGAAATCTTTTCAACAATAGTTGTAGCTGATGAGCCTTTTTTTGTTTGTTTCTGCAGGTGAAAATACAACCAAAGAGAGGGTATATTTGACACATCCTAATTGCACGTTTACAAAGATTTCCTTATAAATATTTACAATGATCATGTAAAAAAAAAATTGTGTGTAGATATTTTGCCTGCTATGAAACTGCAAGCATACTGATTACTCTGACCTTTGGCGTAAGACTTTGTGGGCAAAGTGTATTTGCCATCTTTCCATCCATAAATTTCTAGGATTTTATATTCAATGTTATATTTTCTACTTTAGATAAGTCCAGATGTTTTTAATTGATGTGATAATGACACAATGATGTGATAAGTACTTAATACAGTTTTCTGTTTATTCAATTAATATATGTCTTTTTAAGTGATTAATTGACTAATCTGCTGTGCTGGGTCTTTGTTACGCACGTGGGCTTTCTCTAGTTGTGGCGACAGGGGCTACTCTCCAGCTGCAGTGCACAGGCTTCCCACTGCGGTGGCTTCTTTTGTTGAATATAGTCTCAAGGGATCTCAGGCTCGATAGTTGTGACTCATAGCCTTTTGCTCCTTAGCATATGGAATCTTCCTGGACCAGGGATCAAACTGATGTTCCCCTCATTGACAAGCAGATTCTTAACCTCTGGACCACCAGGGAAGTCAAATGCATTTTTAAGTAATAGTTTCTAAAACATGTATGTTTTGAAAACTTAAAAACATACTTATCTATTTCTCAACATCTTTTATGCATCATTTTCTATACCATACTTTTTGTACAAATATTATTTTTGTTATTACCAGCCTCTTTTTGAAGCTGATGTATCTAAATTACAACCATGTTATTACTCTGAAACAGACCAGGTTCCAGGAAGTCCTGTTAATTATCTTCCATTATAAATTCTACAGACTCTCAAGGACTGTTTCATTCTTGAATTTGTGAGTTGTTTCTCAGCCACACTGAAATAAATCTTGAAAAACACCAGCATAGGGTAGAGAACAATATTAAATGTTAATACATTTTTTTCCTAGAATGGGGTAGTTAAAATATGTCAAGCCTGTGTATAGAGACCCAGCAGCATATATGAGTGTATCTCAGATCACTTCTGAATTTTCTAATCCACCATCCGTTTTTCTAACTTGACTATATCTTTCATCTCACAGATTGCAGACTAGAGCTCAAAGTTCAACTAGCCATTTCACAAAAAAGATTGAATGGCATACTCTGGGTTTATACTTTAGAAAAGTTTTAGTGATCTCAAATGAAAAATAGACAGGAATTCAAGTGAGCTGTGTCTGAGTTTGAATTCTAGCTTTTTCACTTACTACTGCTCNGTGGGCAAAGTGTATTTGCCATCTTTCCATCCATAAATTTCTAGGATTTTATATTCAATGTTATATTTTCTACTTTAGATAAGTCCAGATGTTTTTAATTGATGTGATAATGACACAATGATGTGATAAGTACTTAATACAGTACTTTTCTGTTTATTCAATTAATATATGTCTTTTTAAGTGATTAATTGACTAATCTGCTGTGCTGGGTCTTTGTTACGCACGTGGGCTTTCTCTAGTTGTGGCGACAGGGGCTACTCTCCAGCTGCAGTGCACAGGCTTCCCACTGCGGTGGCTTCTTTTGTTGAATATAGTCTCAAGGGATCTCAGGCTCGATAGTTGTGACTCATAGCCTTTTGCTCCTTAGCATATGGAATCTTCCTGGACCAGGGATCAAACTGATGTTCCCCTCATTGACAAGCAGATTCTTAACCTCTGGACCACCAGGGAAGTCAAATGCATTTTTAAGTAATAGTTTCTAAAACATGTATGTTTTGAAAACTTAAAAACATACTTATCTATTTCTCAACATCTTTTATGCATCATTTTCTATACCATACTTTTTGTACAAATATTATTTTTGTTATTACCAGCCTCTTTTTGAAGCTGATGTATCTAAATTACAACCATGTTATTACTCTGAAACAGACCAGGTTCCAGGAAGTCCTGTTAATTATCTTCCATTATAAATTCTACAGACTCTCAAGGACTGTTTCATTCTTGAATTTGTGAGTTGTTTCTCAGCCACACTGAAATAAATCTTGAAAAACACCAGCATAGGGTAGAGAACAATATTAAATGTTAATACATTTTTTTCCTAGAATGGGGTAGTTAAAATATGTCAAGCCTGTGTATAGAGACCCAGCAGCATATATGAGTGTATCTCAGATCACTTCTGAATTTTCTAATCCACCATCCGTTTTTCTAACTTGACTATATCTTTCATCTCACAGATTGCAGACTAGAGCTCAAAGTTCAACTAGCCATTTCACAAAAAAGATTGAATGGCATACTCTGGGTTTATACTTTAGAAAAGTTTTAGTGATCTCAAATGAAAAATAGACAGGAATTCAAGTGAGCTGTGTCTGAGTTTGAATTCTAGCTTTTTCACTTACTACTGCTCCATGAGCTTGAACAAATTGTTTAGCCTCTCCAGGAAGTGGGTTTAATTGACAGTGCTACCTTTCTGGGTTAATGGAAGGATTATATGAAATCAGGAATACGAAAGGCAGTCCAATTATCTGGCATATAATAAACTCATGAAGTGAAGTAAAACGGAAGTCACTCAGTCGTGTCCAACTCTTTGTGACTTCGTGTACTGAAGCCTGCAAGGCTCCTCTGTCCATTGAATTCTCCAGGTAAGAATACTGGAGTGGGTAGCAATTCCCTTCTCCAGGGGATCTTCCCAACCCAGGGATTAAACCCAGGTGTCCTGCATTGCAGGCGAATTCTTTACCTTCTGAGCCACCAATAAGCTCATAGCAAGCACTTTTCTTTTTTCACTTTTTCAACATAGTTCTTGGCTTTCTCATACATTTAGATATTACTATAAACTCTGTTTACAATAATTTTATTCTGAATTTGTTTCAACAAACATTTAATAAGTACCTATCACCTGCCAGCCTGTGCTACACAAGAGTTAGTAATACAGGTTCTCAAGGAATAGACTGTGCCTGAAATTGATTTGTCTCTATTTAATGTATTAGCCTTCATAAATGAACTTGTGTTTCAAGTGGGTTTGTATTGATTTACCCATGGCATTTCACTTTGTCCTCCATGTGACCCAGATCACATGTACTTCAGACAAAGCAGAGTCTAACTAGGGAGGGAGCAAGGCTTACCCGAGGTGCTGGGAATCAAGGCCATGAGATTCCTTTACCAGCTGGGCATATATAAATGGATCAGAATAAGAATTGAATTCTGATCCTCCATTCCCACCTATGTCCAAAACATCAAAGCAAGCAAAAAAAACTTTAAAGTTATGATGCTAAAAAATTAATAGCACAGGACAAAAATTGCCTATTACCTGGATGAAAAGCAACTCTTCAAGGAAGGGGAAATGAGAAGCCTGTACCGAGGGAAGTTTAACCCTAGACTTGATGGGGGGGAAAGTGCCACATGACGGCTAAAGAGATGGAGCCTCCCAAAGTGGAAGGTGAGAGTCTAACAGATGCAGAATTTCTGTTTGGGATGATGAAAAGGTTCTGGTAAAGGATAGTGGTGATGGTTACACAACAGTGGGATTGTACCTAATGCCACTAATTTTGTACACTCAAAGATGGTTAAAATGGTAAATTTTGTTATGCATATTTTATCACAATAATAAATTTATATTTAGGTAAATAAATTTTATATTTGTATGAATTTTATATATTTATAAATAAATTTATTTTTATAAGAAAGCAAATAGATAACAATATTTTAAAGCACAGTCATTCCCACCCTCACCCCCCCAAAAAAGTGGAAGTTGGCTGGTTAAATCTGGAGGTTCTCTAGGAAACCATCTCACTTCCTTATTTCTATGGCTAAAATACTAACGCTCTGCACTTCCTTTTTTTAACTCATGGACCTGCACATGGGTGGTTATGAAGCTTCCTGTGACCTGCTCTACAGAAAAGAAGCAGGAAGCTTTGTAGATGAAGTATCATTGTGTAGCCATGATAATGATGTGTTTTCTGACTCAAAGCCATTTTCTGATAATCACACGCTAAGTCGCTTCAGTACTGTCCGATTCTTTGCTACGCTATGGGCTGTAGCCCCCCAGGCTCCTCTGTCCATGGGATTCTTCAGGCAGGAATACTGGAGTGGGTTTCCATGCTCTCTTTCAGGGGATCTTCCCGACCCAGGGATCGAAACCTCTTCTCTTATGCCTCCTAAATTGGCAGGCAGATTCTTTACCACTAGTGCCATCTGGGAAGCCCAGGAAATCACATAGCACTTCATATTTCTTGAGGTGCTTTTACATTTATTATCTCAGTTGATCTGTAGAAGCATGACCTTTGTCTTACAGGTTCTAGGAAGTGCACAGAGGCTCCAGCCTTGGCATAAAAGTAGAACTAAGAGCTTGTGTCTCCTGGGAACAGTTTTTACATACAAGGCAGACAGATTTTCAGTTTACAGGGCCAACACTACAACTTTTATATAAAGAGGGAAAAGATCCACCAATCACATGAATATTTGCTTTCGGTGACCATAAGTGGGACCAACACCAAAGTAATTGAAATTTTTACTTTCTAAGTGTTTTGACATTATACAGTCATACCCTGAACAGGAAAACAATTTATTACAAGAATTTATCTGCAATGAGATAATCTTGAAAGCTCAGTCTCCGGAACTTCCCTGGTGGCTCAGTGTTTGAGAGTCTGCCTGCCAATGCAGGGGATGTGGATTTGATCCCTGGTCTGGGAGGATCCCACAAGCTGCAGAGCTACTGGGCCAGTTCGCTACAACTTCTAAGCCTGTGCTCTAGACCGGGGAGCCGCAACTACTGAGCCCACGTGCTGCAGCTCCTGAAGCCTCACGTCCCTGTGAGCCTGTGCTCTGCAACCAGAGAAGCCACCGCAATGAGAAGCCAGCACTCACCACAACTAGGGAAAAGTCCATGCAGTAAAAAAGACCAAGCACAGCCAGAAATAAATGAAAAAATAAAAATTATTTTTAAAAAAAAACTCGGTGCCCTTGAATTAAGCAGTCTTAAAACGTTACCTAAATGTCTCCCTTTATCAATTTTCATATTTGTGAAAAGAGACAAAATTATTTTGCCCCCATTCACATGCTACATTTGAAACAAATGTGAAATAGAAGCCTCAATTTTTAAAATAATTTTTTGGGGTAGAAAAACTAAATGATTAAAGCAAGCCATAAGATTACACACAAACACATTTACCTTCTTACCTTGATTAGGTGCTTGAGAAATGTGGCAAATTGGACTTTACATTTCAGAGGAACAAAGCAAAGAGGGAACTTGCTTAATTACAAGATTTATCCACTAGATTAGAGACAAACTATAAATGAAACACTTTTTCTGAACCTAAAATCTGTGAAACATTTCTCTTGTAGATTCATGTAAAGAGGACATGCTATGATACCGTGAAAATGTCCTTGGTAACATCGACATAAGAGACCCCAAAATAACTTTCATATCTCTGAGTCTTTGATATCCTTCAGTTCAGTTCAGTCACTCAGTTGAGGCATATGATGAAGGAATGTTCTATTAATACAAGGGGTCCCTGAGAATCTGTGTTCTGAAAGTCTCAGCTTTACATGTAGTAAAAATAATGGAAATATAATACAATTTGAGCTCAAATTCGATTTCAAAGTATGTCTAAAATGCTTAAAATGTTTAGAGTAAGCTTTATCAATCCTAAGTGTATGCAGGCTAAATACGGGTGTGTATCATAAACAGTAAGGAAGCGGGTAGGAGAAGCAACAATGACTTTCCAGATTAAAGCATGACATAATGGACGGGACATTCTTGTGGCCAGGTTTATCCTTAGACAGATATGGCTTAGGGAAAAAGGTTATAATGCATTGGATGGCAGCAGAATTAGGTGGATAAGTAAGCAGGTGAAATGTGAAAGTAATTAGTTAATGAATCGATTTCAAACTAGAGGGAGATTTTTAATGCCCTTTCTCAGGGCTCTCACCAGGACATATTAATCCCTTTATGAAATCAATGACTTAGCTAAAGGTGCAGAATATGTGATTGGTTGATCCATTTTATTAGATCTAACTGCCAATCCCCACCCCCCATATCTTGCTGGACTGGAGTGATGAGATAGTTTTAACAAGATCAAAGACAACAGAGATAAAATAAGGTCATCTACTTTTGAAGTAGTAGGAGGGAAAATATTCCTACTACTTCAAAAGTCTTGATATTTTACCCATGTTGTTCTTCCAATTAAACAAACTTTGAGTGCCTGTTGCATGTTAGGCACTGTGCTAGGCGCTAGAAATGTAAGGGGAAAAGAAGTGCATGACCACGTAGGGAAGACACGTACCAATCCCATTAGACATTTGATAAGTGTTGGAATAGAGACGAGAATAAGGTACAATGGTCATATGATGCATGGGAAATGTTCAGTTTTTTGCTTGTTGAAGGTCAGAGAAGGCTCCAGGGAGAAGGAGAAGCCAGGTTAAAGAAGAGAGGGGTAGAGGGTAGAAATAGACAGACCGAAAAAGACACAGGGAACTGTGGGTTGTTTGGTACGGAGGGAGATGTTTGTGTGTGGGGAGGGGAGATGATAGGAATGAGGGGAGGGTCGTGGATAAAGCTAGATCATAGAGGAAGGAGCCTAAGTGTATACTCTGGCAATGGAGGAAGCCATTAATAATTTTCTTTTCTCTTAGGTAAATAAATAATGTGATCAACATGTCATTTTTATATAAGTCACCCTGGGCACAGTGCTTCCAGTTGTCTGGACATGGCACCAGGGTGATGATGGAGGAGGAGACCGGTTTGGGGACTGAATACTGTTAGGACTGCCATTACAAAGTAACATGAACTGGGTATCTTAAACAACATTTATTTTTTCACAGTTCGGAGGCTAGAAGTCTTAGAATAAGGAGCCGAATGAGTCCATTTCTGGTGAAGATTCTCTTCCTGGATCTCTTGCTTCGTCCTAACATGGCCTTTCCTCCATGCTTGTCTGGAGGAAGAGAATGAGAGGTTTCTGGTGTTTCTTCTTACAAGGATGCTACTCCTATCAGATCAGGTCCCTACCCTTATGACCTCATTCAACCTTAATTACTTTCGTAGAGGTCCCATCTCTAAACAGAAACACACCTTGGGAGTTAGGACTTAAACATGGAAATCTGGGGGAGACCCAAACCTTCAGTCTATAACAGAGACTGTTACAGTTGTTCAATTAAAAGATGCTGAGGGCTTGAATTGAGTAGTAACTATGGGGCAGGGCTTCCCTGGTGGCTCAGACCGTAAAGAATCTGCTCGCAATGAGAGAGACCCAGGTTCGATCCCTGGGTCAGGAAGATACCCTGCAAAAGGGAATGGGACCCACTCCAGTATTCTTGCCTCAAGAATTCCATAGACAGAGGAGCCTGGTGGGCTATAGGCCATGGGGTCGCAAAAGTCAGACCCAACTGAGTGACTAACATTTTCACTTTTCATTATGAGGCAGGAGGGGAAGGATGTTGGAGATGATAAGGAAACAAAATCAGCTATTGTTTTTGAGCATTTAGACATTTAGTTGTGGACTGAGGGGAGAGGAGAAAAGCATAGAGGAACTCCCGTGGTTTTGCTCTCTTTACATGTGTATATGTGTATACCCTATTGGTTCTGTTTCTCTGGAGAATCCTGAATATATATGGATTATAGTCTTGTGAGTCAACTGAGAAGTCCTGCCATCTGCAGACTCCAAGCTAAAGAACCGAGAAAGCCCACCGTATAATTCAGTCTAAATCCAAAGTTCTGAGAACCAGTAGTGCTGAAGTCTGGGGGCAAGAGAAGACGGAGTCCCTGCTTTAGAGAAAGCAGACTCACCCTTCCTATGCCTCCTTGTTCCACTCAGGCCCTCAGTGGATTGGATGATGCCCACCCCCATGGGTGAAGGTGATCTTCTTTACGTGTTTACTGATTTATCCATCAAATGCCCATCTCCTCCAGAGACACCCTGACAGACAGACTCTGGTATGGTTTGCCAGTTATCTGGGCAACCTTTAGCTATATTGACATCTAATTATCCATGATGATTAGTTAAATAATAGTAATGCTAGCAAGAATGATTGTGGGGAAGAGTTTCTGATTTTTGAGAAATAATCGGTAAAATTAACTTAAGCTTATGTCAAATGAGAGGCATATGTGGGACTTGTGGGTGAAAACTTCCAGTGATCAGTTGGACTTACATGTGTTTGGTCAAGGAAGAACAACCTAGGCTGGGGGTACAGGGATGGGATCCGTAAAGCTCAAAGCCACAGCAGATAGGGTTAGTATGGATAGGCAGGTGTCATACAAGAAGATTAGAAAATCAAGCATTAATTCTTGGGAAGAAACTGGGCCTGGAGACACCAAAACCCCTTAAATGTCTTAGGACTTTATTTTAAATTTAGGAGGAAAAAAGTGGAAGTACTTTTGGTGTAATAATTTATATTTTTTCCACATCGGACTGTTAGTAATTTTCTATGAGCACATCCGCACCTTTACTGCTGACTCCAAGTGATATTTTTGCTAATAAATGAGCGAATTCTCTGGAAGGCGCTGTAATGAGTAAAGGATTGCACTTAGCTGTAAATTTAACCTCTGTAACTCCAGCGGCAAAATGAAGTCATTTATTACAGGGGAAAATTGCTGGCTCTGAAGGGGAAGACAAATGGTGGTCTCTCTGCCCTAGTTTAAATAGGATGATGATTCCAGCTCACTTCCTTCAAGACGAGGGTCTGCTCCGTGGAGGCTACTGGCAGCCAGTGGCCAACTGTGAGCCTGGCTGCAACGGGGTTGCAGCGGTTCCTCTTCTAGGGCAGGAAGTGCTGTTATCAGAGTTCCTGCCTGTGCTCTGGATCAAGGGATCGTCTCTAGCCCTATCGATGAGGCCTAAGCTTGCCAGCAAATGCAAAGCCAACTAAATAAATAATGAGAGAAGAAAATAATACAACATGGGGACTTCCTTGGTCCAGCGACTAAGATTCCGCACTCCCAATGCAGGGGGCCCAGGTTTGTGCTCCCTGGTCCAGGGAACTAGATCCCGCATGCTGCAACTAAAACCTGGTGCAGCCAAATAAATCAGTTCAGTCAGTTCAGTCGCTCTGTTAAGTCTGACTGTTTGCGACCCCATGGACTGCAGCACCGCCAGGCTTCTCTGTCCATCAGCAACTCCCGGAGCTTGCTCAGACGCATGTCCATCGAGTCAGTGATGCCATCCAGCCATCTCATCCTCTGTCGTCTCCTTCGCCTCCTGCCTTCAATCTTTCCCAGCATCACAGTCCTTTCCAATGAGTTGATTCTTCACATCAGGTGGCCAAAGTATTGGAGTTTCAGCTTTAGCATCAGTCCTCCCAGTGAATATTCAGGACTGTTTTCCTTTAGTCAAATAAATGAATAAATATTAAAAAAATACAAAATGGGAGGAAATCTTTTATGAACTAACAAAGAGTGAAACGAAAAAGGAATATCTAAGCCGAGTGTCTAGAGCCTCCGATCCTAAACCAGGTGATAATCCAGACAAAGTTAAAAGATGGCCTATTCTACGTTATGGCGCGTGCATGCATGCTCAATTGTGTGGGAGACTGTAGCCCACCAGGCTCCTCAGTCCATGGGGTTTCCCAGTCAAGAATACTGGAGTGGGTTGCTGTTTCCTCCTCCAGGGCATCTCCCCTACCCAGAGATCGAACCTGTGTCTCTTGCATCTGCTGCATTGGCAGGCAGATTCTTTACCACTGGGCCACCAAGGAAGCCCATCCAAGTCATGGTAGAGAAAGTATATCACTGTGACTATTGATATACAGGGCAATAAAATAGAAAACAGGTGGCTGAGGAAAAAGCCACCTTGTTTATCCTTTGGGCTTTCTAATTGTATCTATTAGTGATAGGCTTCCTGGATTGAGTAAGTCAAAGCTATAATAAAAATGTCTTTCTGAGAAACTTCTATGACTAGGATGACCTTGATTTCTTTTTTTAGCCCAGAGGAGAAAGTCTAATAATACCTTTCTCCACAAAGCAAAATATTCATCAGTTCTATTCTTGTTTAAGGCTGTTATCATCTCAAATCAGTATTTTCACAGGAAATACGAAGATATGGCGAAGTTACATGAATTTTGGAGCCCAGTACATTGCAAAATTGGAAGAAAATAGGTAAGACAATTTCCGCTCAACTGTGTTGCCTTTGGTTAAAGATTTTATCTACATTAGATATAAGGGATAAATGTCATGAAACAGAGTCAGGAATCAAAACCAAAAATTATGCCGTTTCACATGGTACAGCATCAGGCTTCCCATTTAAAGATATTGCTGTTGCATAATCATGTTAGCCTAAAGTACTGCTTTATACACAGAGTAATCATCCAAGAACTAGTTGTAACCAGAAGTCATGATGTACATTTTCCTGCAAAAAAGTGCCACCCATCTAATTCATGCAGAGGGGAAAGCTCCATAATGGATGGAAACCTGACTCCACTGGGAAGCATACGTTATAACAGCCCGAATGCAGGGATGGTTAGATGATAGAACTGGGTGAGCAACAGCAGAATGTGCAAAATTACTGGAAAGAGAAGGCTAAACCTCAACAGAGGGAAATGTTTAAATCTGTTTTTAAAAGATGCCATGCTGTTTTAGAATCTTCTAGAATAATGACATGGAAATGATCCTTGGTTCAGATGGGAAGACAGAAACTAAGGGGTTGTCATGCGTTAAGAAATGCGAGCAGACATTGATGGATTGTCTCAGACAGATGGAGGATGGGATTTGTTGGAATCTCTCTTGCACTAATATGGGAAAAGGCTGTATGTGGCATTTGTGACAAGCAGAGTTATAGCAGTATCTTCCTAAATGTAAGATAAGATATCTCCCTCAAAACTATCCTTCAGAAGAGGGGTTTGCTTTACCAGAAGATCTTATGATATAATCTCTCAATTTCTCAATTACTTTATTTCAAACCACAAACTTAACAAAGCCCCATTTCCCTCAATCTTTGGGCCTCAAGCTGGTTTCAAATACTTATGGAGGTTATCTATCAAACTAGAAATGAAGGAGACTAACATATTTTATACAGACTTATTCATTAAAAAATTTTTTTGATCCTGGGGATATGATCTCATGGTCATGAAATTTTGCTGTCTTCATAAATAAATCTTTTAAAGGTAAAGCAGACATTATGTTGTGGCTAGCTCAGCTCTACATCTATAGGAAAGGTGAACAATGTTGTGTGAATAATACTTGTGGGTGGGGACAAAGTTTGTAATTTCAGTATCAATGTCAACTCCAGAAGAGCTGGATTTTCAAGAGTTTAAATAGCAATAAAAATGATAAGCTTAGATAAAGGGAGATAAATGAATCAGAGTGGCTAACGCGGGTGACAAAGATGTGTGAAAAGAGAAAGTAAAATTGCTTTCCGAATTGTGAGTGGCAAAAAGAGAAATATTTCTGAATTATTATTTCTAAATTTATTAATGTAACTAAAATATGGAGGCATATTAAATAAGCAACGCATGACCTGAAAGTGTATNAGGCCATGGGGTCGCAAAAGTCAGACCCAACTGAGTGACTAACATTTACACTTTTCACTATGAGGCAGGAGGGGAAGGATGTTGGAGATGATAAGGAAACAAAATCAACTATTGTTTTTGAGCATTTAGGCATTTAGTTGTGGACTGAGGGGAGAGGGGAAAAGCATAGAGGAACTCCCGTGGTTTTGCTCTCTTTACGTGTGTATATGTGTATACCCTATTGGTTCTGTTTCTCTGGAGAATCTTGAATATATACGGATTATAGTCTTGTGAGTCAACTGAGAAGTCCTGCCATCTGCAGACTCCAAGCTAAAGAACCGAGAAAGCCCACCGTATAATTCAGTCTAAATCCAAAGTTCTGAGAACCAGTAGTGCTGATGTCTGGGGGCAAGAGAAGACGGAGTCCCTGCTTTAGAGAAAGCAAACTCACCCTTCCTATGCCTCCTTGTTCCACTCAGGCCCTCAGTGGATTGGATGATGCCCACCCCCATGGGTGAAGGTGATCTCCTTTACGTGTTTACTGATTTATCCAATCAAATACCCATCTCCTCCAAAGACACCCTGACAGACAGACTCTGGTATGGTTTGCCAGTTATCTGGGCAACCTTTAGCTATATTGACATCTAATTATCCATGATGATTAGTTAAATAATAGTAATGCTAGCAAGAATGATTGTGGGGAAGAGTTTCTGATTTTTGAGAAGTAATCGGTAAAATTAACTTAAGCTTATTCAAATGAGAGGCATATGTGGGACTTGTGGGTGAAAACCTCCAGTGAGCAGTTGGACTTACATGTGTTTGGTCAAGGAAGAACAACCTAGGCTAGGGGTACAGGGATGGGATCCGTAAAGCTCAAAGCCACAGCAGATAGGGTTAGTATGTATAGGCAGGTGTCATACAAGAAGATTAGAAAATCAAGCATTAATTCTTGGGAAGAAACTGGGCCTGGAGACACCAAAACCCCTTAAATGTCTTAGGACTTTATTTTAAATTTAGGAGGAAAAAAGTGGAAGTACTTTTGGTGTAATAATTTATATTTTTTCCACATCGGACTGTTAGTAATTTTCTATGAGCACATCCGCACCTTTACTGCTGACTCCAAGTGATATTTTTGCTAATAAATGAGCGAATTCTCTGGAAGGCGCTGTAACGAGTAAAGGATTGCACTTAGCTGTAAATTTAACCTCTGTAACTCCAGCGGCAAAATGAAGTCATTTATTACAGGGGAAAATTGCTGGCTCTGAAGGGGAAGACAAATGGTGGTCTCTCTGCCCTAGTTTAAATAGGATGATGATTCCAGCTCACTTCCTTCAAGACGAGGGTCTGCTCCGTGGAGGCTACTGGCAGCCAGTGGCCAACTGTGAGCCTGGCTGCAACGGGGTTGCAGCGGTTCCTCTTCTAGGGCAGGAAGTGCTGTTATCAGAGTTCCTGCCTGTGCTCTGGATCAAGGGATCGTCTCTAGCCCTATCGATGAGGCCTAAGCTTGCCAGCAAATGCAAAGCCAACTAAATAAATAATGAGAGAAGAAAATAATACAACATGGGGACTTCCTTGGTCCAGCGACTAAGATTCCGCACTCCCAATGCAGGGGGCCCAGGTTTGTGCTCCCTGGTCCAGGGAACTAGATCCCGCATGCTGCAACTAAAACCTGGTGCAGCCAAATAAATCAGTTCAGTCAGTTCAGTCGCTCTGTTAAGTCTGACTGTTTGCGACCCCATGGACTGCAGCACCGCCAGGCTTCTCTGTCCATCAGCAACTCCCGGAGCTTGCTCAGACGCATGTCCATCGAGTCAGTGATGCCATCCAGCCATCTCATCCTCTGTCGTCCCCTTCGCCTCCTGCCTTCAATCTTTCCCAGCATCACAGTCCTTTCCAATGAGTTGATTCTTCACATCAGGTGGCCAAAGTATTGGAGTTTCAGCTTTAGCATCAGTCCTCCCAGTGAATATTCAGGACTGTTTTCCTTTAGTCAAATAAATGAATAAATATTAAAAAAATACAAAATGGGAGGAAATCTTTTATGAACTAACAAAGAGTGAAACGAAAAAGGAATATCTAAGCCGAGTGTCTAGAGCCTCCGATCCTAAACCAGGTGATAATCCAGACAAAGTTAAAAGATGGCCTATTCTACGTCATGGCGCGTGCATGCATGCTCAATTGTGTGGGAGACTGTAGCCCACCAGGCTCCTCAGTCCATGGGGTTTCCCAGTCAAGAATACTGGAGTGGGTTGCTGTTTCCTCCTCCAGGGCATCTCCCCTACCCAGAGATCGAACCTGTGTCTCTTGCATCTGCTGCATTGGCAGGCAGATTCTTTACCACTGGGCCACCAAGGAAGCCCATCCAAGTCATGGTAGAGAAAGTATATCACTGTGACTATTGATATACAGGGCAATAAAATAGAAAACAGGTGGCTGAGGAAAAAGCCACCTTGTTTATCCTTTGGGCTTTCTAATTGTATCTATTAGTGATAGGCTTCCTGGATTGAGTAAGTCAAAGCTATAATAAAAATGTCTTTCTGAGAAACTTCTATGACTAGGATGACCTTGATTTCTTTTTTTAGCCCAGAGGAGAAAGTCTAATAATACCTTTCTCCACAAAGCAAAATATTCATCAGTTCTATTCTTGTTTAAGGCTGTTATCATCTCAAATCAGTATTTTCACAGGAAATACGAAGATATGGCGAAGTTACATGAATTTTGGAGCCCAGTACATTGCAAAATTGGAAGAAAATAGGTAAGACAATTTCCGCTCAACTGTGTTGCCTTTGGTTAAAGATTTTATCTACATTAGATATAAGGGATAAATGTCATGAAACAGAGTCAGGAATCAAAACCAAAAATTATGCCGTTTCACATGGTACAGCATCAGGCTTCCCATTTAAAGATATTGCTGTTGCATAATCATGTTAGCCTAAAGTACTGCTTTATACACAGAGTAATCATCCAAGAACTAGTTGTAACCAGAAGTCATGATGTACATTTTCCTGCAAAAAAGTGCCACCCATCTAATTCATGCAGAGGGGAAAGCTCCATAATGGATGGAAACCTGACTCCACTGGGAAGCATACGTTATAACAGCCCGAATGCAGGGATGGTTAGATGATAGAACTGGGTGAGCAACAGCAGAATGTGCAAAATTACTGGAAAGAGAAGGCTAAACCTCAACAGAGGGAAATGTTTAAATCTGTTTTTAAAAGATGCCATGCTGTTTTAGAATCTTCTAGAATAATGACATGGAAATGATCCTTGGTTCAGATGGGAAGACAGAAACTAAGGGGTTGTCATGCGTTAAGAAATGCGAGCAGACATTGATGGATTGTCTCAGACAGATGGAGGATGGGATTTGTTGGAATCTCTCTTGCACTAATATGGGAAAAGGCTGTATGTGGCATTTGTGACAAGCAGAGTTATAGCAGTATCTTCCTAAATGTAAGATAAGATATCTCCCTCAAAACTATCCTTCAGAAGAGGGGTTTGCTTTACCAGAAGATCTTATGATATAATCTCTCAATTTCTCAATTACTTTATTTCAAACCACAAACTTAACAAAGCCCCATTTCCCTCAATCTTTGGGCCTCAAGCTGGTTTCAAATACTTATGGAGGTTATCTATCAAACTAGAAATGAAGGAGACTAACGTATTTTATACAGACTTATTCATTAAAAAATTTTTTTGATCCTGGGGATATGATCTCATGGTCATGAAATTTTGCTGTCTTCATAAATAAATCTTTTAAAGGTAAAGCAGACATTATGTTGTGGCTAGCTCAGCTCTACATCTATAGGAAAGGTGAACAATGTTGTGTGAATAATACTTGTGGGTGGGGACAAAGTTTGTAATTTCAGTATCAATGTCAACTCCAGAAGAGCTAGATTTTCAAGAGTTTAAATAGCAATAAAAATGATAAGCTTAGATAAAGGGAGATAAATGAATCAGAGTGGCTAACGCGGGTGACAAAGATGTGTGAAAAGAGAAAGTAAAATTGCTTTCCGAATTGTGAGTGGCAAAAAGAGAAATATTTCTGAATTATTATTTCTAAATTTATTAATGTAACTAAAATATGGAGGCATATTAAATAAGCAACGCATGACCTGAAAGTGTATTTAAGTTGGCCAAGAAATTATTTTAATTAATTTTTATTGACAGTTACTTTCCAATGTTGTGTTAGTTTCTGCTGTACAGCAAAGTGAATCGGATGTATATATACATATATCCCTTCTTTTTTGGATTTCCTTCCCATTTAGGTCACCACAGAGCATTGAATATAGTTCCCTATGCTATACAATAGATTCTCATTAGTTACCTATTTTATACATAGTAGTGTATATATGTTAATCCCAATTCATCCTACCACCTCTTCCCTGCTTGGTTTGTTTGTTCTCTATGTCTGTGTCTCTATTCCTTATTTGCAAATAGACTCATCTGTACTGTTTTTCTAGATTACACATATATGAGTTAATATACGATATTTGTTTTTCTCTTCCTGACTTACATCATTGTGTATGACAATCTCTAGGTTCATCTATATTCTTTGCAGATGGCACAATTATGTTCCTTTTTACGGCTGAGTAATATTCCACCGCATATATATATGTGCCACATCTTCTTTATCCACTCCTCTGTTGATGGACTTTAAAAACAATTTCTCATGGGGCAAATGGAGAATTCAGTTCAGTTCGGTTCAGTTCAGTCGCTCAGTCGTGTATGACTCTTTGCGACCCCATGAATCGCAGCACGCCAGGCCTCCCTGTCCATCACCAACTCCCAGAGTTCACTCAGACTCACATCCATCGAGTCAGTGATGCCACCCAGCCATCGTCCCCTTCTCTTCCTGCCCCCAATCTCTCCCAGCATCAGAGTCTTTTCCAATGAGTCAACTTTTCACATGAGGTGGCCAGCGTACTGGAGTTTCAGCTTTAGCATCATTCCTTCCAAAGAAATCCCAGGACTGATCTCCTTCACAATGGACTGGTTGGATCTCCTTGCAGTCCAAGGGACTCTCAAGAGTCTTCTCCAACACCACAG
>SJYW01044157.1:172410-215037 GCA_006410735.1 Raphicerus campestris
TTAAAGAAACTCAAAGAACTCTTTTAGCTCTAAGATTTTATGATTTGTTGATTGCTTCTATAATTAAGGAGCATCCTCTCTGGGGAAGTTCATTTTTAAATCGTTCAACACTATAGTTACTGATGTGGAAAACTTGTGTGTATTACTAACAATTATTTTCCTATAACTGTTTAGCTCAGGGAATATTAGATCAAGAAATAGGTTTTACAATTTCTGTGAAGTATACTTTCGACAAAGTGCATTGTATGAAGATATCAGATTTCCTGAAACGTTTTCAGCAAAAGTTTATCTGCTGGAATGTTCTGAGGGGCTCTAAACTGCAAATTTCCCAGCAAATATTTTACTTACAAGTGTGTAAAGTGAATATATTTGAATCTGTTCTAATGGCTACCCAGTGTTGGGCTCAGAGGTTTAGAAGCAGACTTTGCAATGCAATGGAACAGACTTGAGTTTAAATCCTCATCTTGATAACCTGGGCCAGTTTATTAGCTTTCCTGGGGTCTCAGTTTTCTCATTTGTAAGTGGGGATCATAGCACTTATCCCATGAAGTTGCTGTTGTGGGGAATGTACTTTTGAAACCCATGTGTGTAAGAAAAAGCTTAGCAAAGGGGTAAATATCTGTAAATATGTTTAGATATATATATTTAAAAAAACCTGCTACTCTTGCCTTTCACAATGAATTGGTGATGTTTTGATACTTTCAACTTTCTTTGTTGACTGTCTTGCAAGTTTTAAGCCACATTAACCAAAAGTATTCATGGAAGTATTCAAAGTCAATTTGGATAGAAGTTTTCACATGAAAAGATGAGGTTTTTTTTCTCTAAAATTATGTTCTGTTCGAGTCTTTTATCCAGGTAAGCGTGGATTAATTCCCTTCAACAAACACTTATTAAATCTTGTTATGTATAAGCATGTTGACAAAGGTCATGACTTCCTCTTGGACTATGAGGCCTTTCCTTTTCCTTAAAGAAATTTCTGTAAATTGAGATAAGAGCAAGTTTCTAGAACTGATTTACACAAATTCTATACTTTCAATGTTGTCAGTGAGGGGTAAACTTATAGTTTAAAAAATTTTGTCTGTTCACTTTTTAGTTATGATATAAAGTGATGGTTCAGTGATTTCTTGATGAGGAAATCAAGAACCACAGTGCATTTTCTGATATTAGTTTTTGATAGAATGGTTTTTATTTAAATCGAAAACTCACAGTTAGTATAAACAACGCTTCAAAGAATAGCGTATCATTGTGAAATGAAGTTTAAAGTCTTGCCTTTTCATTTTCTAGATCTGTAATTTAGCAAAATACATCGCCATTCCTGAGTGATTATTTAGTTTGAGGAAGATTATATTCATTTATACTTATGAAGTTTTTGGTGAGAATGTTAAAGTACTGCTCCTTCTCATTTGTAATTTACAAGCAGATAGTTGCCTTAAAATGATAATAATTAAAAAGAAAAATATGGAATAAATCAATGTTAAAATGGGAAAAGTTTTTTTTTTTCTAGATGTATCCACAACTTTCTCTTTGTGGGCAACATCTGTTTTAGTCAGCAAATTATATTCATTAGTATAGCAACTACTAATATAATAATTTGTAATTACAGCATTTAAAAATCATGCATTCTTTAAAGTTTTTCTGTGTGATATAATTCTTAGGCTAGTACCAAATATACTTAATTACCTTAAGTATCCAATTTTATAGTTTTGGTTTTTTAAAACTGTTTGTTGACATGGATTAGTTTCAATTATTGAGACCAGAAGAATCTGCCAAGGTACTCATAAGAAACTTACATAGGAAGGAAGTCTTAATGTTCAGCTCTGCCTTCCAAAAGTATAAATGCAACACATACTAGGCATCTGATAAGTAAATAAGAAGCAAATTTTCTGTCAGTCATTTCTATGAACTTTGATGATTTTTCTGCCCTTTATTGTGGAAGGTACAGGTGGTTAGAAATACATGTGTCATGCACTTGTGAAGCCCATTTTGTGCATTCATTCTTTCCTCATTCGTTCTTATAAGTAATATGGCATCTATGTGTCAGGCGTTGCTCTACGCACTGAAGATACAAAAGAAATAAAAATTCTGGTACTGTTGTAGCTCTTACTAGTGACAGTAGGATATACGTTAAAAGACGGCAACTACTATTGAGAAAAAAAAATTGAGAAAGAACAGTGGGAAGTAAGAGGAAAGGATGGTCAGGGATGACCTCACGGAGAAGGTGACATTTGAGGATGATATAAAGGAAATGAAGAAATGATCGACGTGATAGCCGGCAGAAGAGCCTCCAGGCAGAGGCAGGGCCAGCGTCTGGTTATCCACAGAAAGCAAGGTGGGAATGGTGGCTGGAGTGAACTTAGCCAAGGGGACAGTGGTGGGAGCTGAGGTCAGAGAGGAAATAGGAGTATGGTGAGCAGATCACATGGATCCTTAAATCCCTTTGTGATTTTACACTGAGGGTAAAATCAGGGTACCATTGAAGGGGTTTAACCAGTGATGGACCTGATATAACTAATGTCACACAATGACTCTGATGGGTTTATTTAACAAGATCAAAGATGGGTAGGGCAGAAACAGAGAGATCAGTTAGGAAGCAATTTCAGGTGTCAAGTGAGAGATGATGGCAACTTGGACGAGGATAAAAGCAGCACGGAGGTGGTGGGAAGGGACTGGATTCTGAAGCTACTTTGGTTGGAGAATTGTTTGGTGGATTGGTTAGAAAGTATGAGAGAAAAAGAGGCATCACATCTGAAATATTTTTGACCCAAGCACCTGAACAGATCCAGTGTCCATGAACTGAGATGAAGTGTGTACTTGGGACGGGGGAGACTGGGAGCTCAGTTTGGACACATTAAGGTACTTTTAAAGCATCTAGGCAGTTTAATACACAGGTTTGATTTTCGGGGAAGAAATCTACTGATCCACGTTAGTGAGTTGGAAGAAGTTAAATGCTGTTTAAAGCCATGAGAGAGGATGAGATCACCAAGGGAGTGAGTATAGAAAGGAAAGCCTTGAGGCTAGATTCAGAAGTGGTAGAAGCCCAGTGAAGAGAGTGTATCCAGGAAGAAGGCCAGGTTGTCTGGGACACGTGCTGCTGATGGATTGAGCAAGATGACAGTTGAGAATACATCTTCCAGGTTATGGTTTTGGGAGGTCAATGCTCATCGGTAGTTTTATCTAGAGCTGTTTTTATAAATGGTGAGAGATCATATCTTTTTTCCTAATTTGTGTGGTCCATTACCTATTTTCAAAAAGTTTTCTTTATTCTAAATAAAAATTGTCAGTACTTTATAATTGATAAAGTGCTCTCACTGGGACTTCCCTGGTGGTCCAGTGACTAAAATTCCCTACTCTCAAGGCAAGCAGCCTGGGTTTGATCCCTAGTCAAAGAACTAGATTCTGCATGTCATAACTAAGAATCAGTGCAGCTAAATAAGTATTTTTTAAAAAGTGCTCTTAATATGTAATCTTAGTTAAGTCTCATAATAGTCTGAGAGATGGGATGATAATATCTATGTTTATCTTACAGGAGAAGAAATTGAGACTCAAAAGTCTCAATTTGTTCAAAGTCACCCAAATATAAGATAGGACTGCTTTTTAACTTTGTACCCTTTGCCATTTACAATAGGGGTGACAGTCAGTAAAAAACAAACAGAAAAACACTGGTAATAGTGCTATATACAAGGTATATGATTTAATCAGGGCAGCGAGTGTCTTTTGGAATCAAGGAAGACTTTTCCAAGTTGGGACTTAAAAGATGCCTAGCATTTTAACATGGAGTCAAAGCGAAGAACAAAGGCTTGGAGTTAATGTGGAAAAATGTGGAGGGATGAGATATGGGGTGTTAATTGGAATGTATTTGGGATGCTTACTCCATTTGATTCATGCTGAACATGAAAGAGAGTGGAGGAGAGACAGGCTGGAATGATGGCAAGTGTTAGTTCAAGCTTGGGTTGAAATATGGTTTTAATAAAACAGCAACTAGGTGCCATCTTAAATATATCTCATGTCACATAAGATAGCAATATGCAACCTAGTTAGAAATGTCGGAATATATATACATCACCACAAATGCATTCTTTGTCAGTTCAGGCTGCTCTAACCAAGTATCATAGACTAGGGGGGTTATAAACAGCAGAAATTTATTTGTGACAGTCCTGGAGGCTAAGTAGTCCAAGACCAAGGTGCCATGTCTGGTGAGGGCTGGCCTCCTGGTTCAAAGAGTCTGTCTTCTTCCTTGTCCTCACATGGTGAAAGAGGCGAGGGGATGGGGAGCTCTTGATAAGGACATTAATCCCATTCACGAGGGCTCTACTCTCGTGACCTGATCATCACCCAAAGACCCCCACCTTCAAATACTGTAATTCTGATACTTTTAGATTCCAACATATTCATGCTATAGATTGACATTTGTATCCCTCCCAAATGCATATCTTCAAAATTCTATGCTTTCAAATTAAATGCGCATGTGAATCCTATACTAGTGAAGAAACTCTGGTGCCTAGAGTTGGTTGCCATTCCCTTCTCCAGGAGATCTTCCTGACCCAGGGATCAAACCTGGGTCTTCTGCACTGCAGCCAGATTCTTTCCCATCTGAACTACTTAGGAGGCCCATCCATGTAAGGACATACTCTTTATCCATAGATCTAGCTTCTGTTCTGGGCTGTCTAGTTTGGCGAGCAGCTGTTCTGGACTGTTCTGAGGCTCCAGGGGTTCTTCTTGGTGTCCTTGAAGTTGGCCTCAGTGACCAGGTTTGTGCCTCTTTCCCATTGTCCTAGGTTTGGTCTTAGCCGCCTGGGTCTTACAGCTTCAATAGGGAGAATGAGACTTCTCTAAAAGTCTACAGCAGAAGTTGGCCAAGCTGGAGAAGCTTTGTTTCCTTTCCCTTGGACTTGGCCTGTTTGAACTTGACCTTTTGATGGTGTGAGTATCTTTTCTGAGCGGCAGCAGTATACAGTTTTTATATTTTATTGTACTTACATTTAAATGTCACCATGAAACACTGAGCATAAGTATATGCTGGCCTCTTGTTCAGATTTTCAAAATGTAAAGATGAATGGATGGAAAGCTTTATGGATGTGATGGATTAGACATTGAAGAATATATTAAATGAGTTGAGAGTCTCGAGTTTGGTAAAACTCGGTTTATACACATTTATACATTTAGTGGCATAAGAAGACTAAGAACAGAAAGACAGATGTGAAACTTTGGGTTGCAATTGGAGGAAAAGCCAGTTTAGGAGTTATAGGTTCTTTAATCAGGAGACTTCCTGAAAAGCAGGGACTTTTCAATACTGGAAAAAGGAAGAGAACTTGAACTTCCCTAGACACCCCACACCAGACGTTCCAGTGCCTACACTTTGTGGCTCTCATTTTATGTCCCTGGGGTTCAATTTGGTCTGGGCCTACATCTGCATAGCTTCTGTTTGGACTGAAGGATGAACCCTAGATACTATGGAGAGACTGAGTACATGACTGAGTCCCTTTCAATTCTTTCAGTGAGATGTGGGGAAGATGTAGAAGAAAGAAGTTGTCCCCAAGCTCAGAACACCCAAATGTGGGCACTTCTTGGCTCTTACTTTGTGAGTTGACCCCATGTTTCCAAGTTGACAGTTTCCTGTCAAGTTCTATTCCGCCACCACCTAGGTTTGATCCCTGGGTTGGGAAGATCCCCTGGAGAAGCGAAAGGCTACCCACTCCAGTATTGTGGCCTGGAGAATTCCACGCACTGTATATCCACAGGGTCACAAAGAGTCGGAGATGACTGAGTGACTTTCACTTTCACCTTAAAACTGACATTCTGGAGAGCTGTTCTTTCCTGTCTGCCCTCTTCCCCTGAAGAATCATGTGCTGCTCTAGCCCATCAAGGAAGCTAATTCCTAACGGTGAGTTAGTGTAGAGTATAGAGTCCTTTGGAGCTTGGCACAGTTAGTTACGTGACAACCCTGCTGAAATACAGCCTACTGTATTTGACTCAGTGATTATAATAAAGAGATGGTAATGTAACAAACAATTCCTAGCCTATGCTTTCAGATTCTTTTGTGTTTTGCAGATGAGTAGAATCAAAAAACTAAAAAAAAAAGGAAAGCCACTTGTCATCCTGTCTTTGGATAAATAAACACTGCTTCTGTTGTAATACATTTTCAGCATTTGTCTCAGTGTGGGAATTTGGGTGAAAGTTTATGGAATGTTTTTCTCCAAAAATTTCTGTTGAATTCTGCCCGACTTTGCAGCCAAATTCAAAATTCTCATTTGACTGTTCTGATTAAACTAGTATACCTGAATAGACCGTGTAGATTTCTAACTAAATGGCTCTAAGAGTGTATTTGAGATTCAAGCAGGATAACAAGAGCAAGAAGGATCATGTTCTTATTATTCTGTTGCCATGTCCTTGCTGAGTGGGGTGGCCTCCTCAGTTCCCAGCTTTTGTGTGTGCTGACGTTTCCGAAGCTAGGAATGAGTTTGGCTAACTCTGGCTTGGTATCCAGATCATCTTTGAAACACAGGAGGGAATCTAGGTGTCCAGAAAAGGAAATTAGTCTGGCCATCTTGTAGTTCCTGTCTTATTTTATGACTCCTGGCTTATTTACCTACTGATTCAGCTTGCTATGCAAATATTATGACTTACGGCACAGATTCAAATAGTTTATCTTTGCATATCCTGGCCATTTGTGCTTCTCAGTTGTTTAGGTCATTGGCCTTAACTCTGTCTGGTCATATCCTGCTACTGCTTCTTTTTAAAAAAATATTTATATATTTATGTTTATTTATTTGGCTGCTCTGGGTCTTAGTTGCAGCATGAGGGATCTAGTTTCCTGACCAGGGATTGAACCCAGGCTCCCTGCATTGGGAGTGCGGAGTCTAATCCACTGGGCCACCAGGGAAGTCCCTTGCTATTTCTTTTTGTCATTGGTTTTCACCTTCTTTAGACCTCAGTCCTCAGAGCTGGTCAATTTTGGTGGCTCCCGGCTCACACCAGTGATCTCAGATTCTCCCTCCTCTTCTTTTGGAATAATATTGGATCCTAATATGTTGCTAAAAAAGTAATCTAGTATATTTCCAAAATCAGAACTCTCCATTTGCTATCATTTCTGCTCCTTTCTAGGACATTACTTTGACTCAGATATTGAAAGTAACTGGTGAAATACAGAGCTTCTCAGTCATCTAAAAAGAATTAAGCTGTGCTAAGTATAAGTATCACTTTTATGTCAAAGGTTTCTGAGTCTTTGGTGATGGGTGAGGACTATTAACAAGCCTATTGATTAACCCACATAAAGAATTCAGCTAGCTACCTGAAACAAGTTACCTTATTGGAAATTCAGCAAGGAATTCAGCAAGCTACCTGAAACAAGTTACCTTAGTAGGAGACCTTCTCGAATGATGAATAGCAGTAGGGCATTTTGTTTTGAGTTGCTTAAAACAACTCAGAATTAGCCTAATTTACAGATATCTGTTGACTGAAAGTCTCCTGAGGTAAAATTTAGGATGCTTTAGGAAGGGGCTGAATGCCTGGGTCCAGTGGAAGAAGGGAGAATTTTCATGGTATGTTCTTGGGTATCATTTGACTTTTGAACTATGTGACTGTATTTTCACCTAGTGGAAACCAGAGGATAAAAGGGAAAAAAGGAAGGAAAGAAACTAATTACATCAATTAAATAATATTTCTAAGTCATGTGCTATACAAAGCACTCTGCAGAGCTCTTGGATGATAAAAGTATATAGTAAAAGGAACTCTTCAGAGATTCCTAGATCCTTAGTCTTTAGGGAAATGATCTCTAAAGCTGTCAACCACCCCATGAATTAGACATTGTTAGCCATATTTTGTGGAAAAGGCAATGGCACCCCACTCCAGTGCTCTTGCCTGGAAAATCCCATGGATGAAGGAGCCTGGTATGCTGTAGTCCATGGGGTCACTAAGAGTTGGGACACGACTGAGCAACTTCACTTTGATGCATTGGAGAAGGAAATGGCAACCCACTCCAGTGTTCTTGCCTGGAGAAATCCCAGGGACAGCGAAGCCTGGTGGGCTGCCGTCTGTGGGGTCGCACAGAGTCGGACACCTCTGAATCGACTTAGCAGCAGCAGCAGCAGCCATATTTTGCAAGGGAGGGAATGGATGGTGTTAAGGGCAGAGCTGGGTATTGGACCCTGGTGTCTCTGATTGCAGACACTGTGCCATGTGCTTATCTTTTAGCCTGGGCTACTACAACGAAATACTGCAGACTCTGAGGCTTTAAGACAGATGTTTATTTCTCCCAGTTCTGGAGGCTGGCAAGTCCAAGATCAAGGTATGAGCAGGTCCAGTGTCTAGTGAAGACCCTCTTCCTGTTTTGCTGATGGCTGCCTTCTTGCTGTATCCTCACTTGATGGAGAGAGATCTCTGGTCTCACAGCAGCAATCTCATCCTCAGCCTCCATCCTCATGGCCTCATTTGAACCCAATTACCTCCCAAAGGCCTCCCCTCCAAATATCATCACACTGGAGATTAGGATTTCAGTGTATGAATTTAGGGAGAGACACAAACATTCAGTCCACAGCACTGCCTCTCCAACCAAGATGTAGCATAAAGGATCTGTAAATGTACTTTAATGTCAACTCCATGATCGAAACCAGCTTTGAGCAAAATTGTCATGCAGTGGAGATTTGACCTCTACTGTCTGCAGTTCCCATTCTTTCAATCACCTTTCCTTTTTTTGTATTTACTTATTTTTGGCTGTGCTGGGTCTCGATCGCTTTCGCGAGGGATTTTTTAGTTGCAGTAGGCAGAAGCTACTCTTTGTTGTAGGTCTCAGGCTTCACATTGCAGTGGCTTCTCTTGTTGGGGAACACAGGCTCTAGGTGTGTTGGCTTCAGTAGTTTCAGCACACAGGCTCAGTGGTTCCAGATCACAGGCTCTAGAGTGTCTGTGTGGTGCACAGACTTAATAGCTCTGCATGTGGAATCTTCCCGGACCCGGAATCGAACCTGTGTTCCCTATTTTCAGGTGGACTCTTATAGACTGCACCACCAGGGAAGTCTTCAATCCTGTTTTCTTCCTTTGTCATTTTCTGTCCTTCCTTCTCTTTGTCCTCTTTTCTTTTCTTGATCATCCAGAACCATTGAGTCTCTCAAGATGTTATTCCATCCATTTACCCACCCATCCATCCATCTATCCATCTGTCATCCACCATGCAGTCACATGTAAGGACTGGACTAGGGGCTGGAGAGACAAAGTTGAGCAAAAATGAACATGGTTCCTACCATCATGTAGCTTAAGAGGAAAAAGGCCATCAGTGTCTGGGGAACTCGACAGATTGTGCAGCCCTTTTGGAGGCTCAGCAGGTCCTCTAAACGCTCCGAGATGTCCAGTGGTTAGAGTTTTACGTTTTTGAATATGGAGTCATGGTCTCTCTGGTTTTTAGATTTTGTTTGCTTGCCTGTATATATTTTTTAAACTCCCAGAACCTTTATTAACAAAACTCCACAGAACTAATGTTTTGACAAATGTATATTTTAGAAGTAATGAACCTGAAGGTTTCTTTCATGAAGATTCAGTAAATTCCTGGTTTAATGTGCAATCACTACAAAATAATATTTAAATTTAAATGGTGGGCTTTAGTTCAGAGAAGAGAAGTGAGGGATTTCAGGCAATGTGGTGTGTCCTGGAGTATAATAATTTGAGGCAGAAACTTTTCTGTGTCTCTGGCGTCAGAAGAGAGGAAGTTGCTTACTACAGCTGTGAAAAGTTGAGACCTGAGACCAACACAATAAAAACGAAAACAGTGTACCAGATTATAGTGGGGTGGGATAAAAAAATGTGAAGAAATTCAGTAAAATAAAGATCGTATAGTAAACAAGAGACCGGAAGGGCAACCAGCATGATAAAGATTATTGGGCTGAAAGGAACTCTTTGGTGGCTCACAAAATCATTTGAGAACTCCTGAGAGAAGATATGGACAGAGCCTCATCTAGCCCCAGGTGAACCATCCGAGTTTAGGCTACCTGGACTGAGTTCCCTAACTCAGGCAGAAAATTTGTTGTTAGCACTCAGTTGTAGCACCTGATTGCTTTGCTTCATCTTCAGACATTTCAATTTGATGGCTGGTAACCCTGCTTCCCCAAAAGATCAGGCCCTGATCTTTTTTAAACATTACCACCTAAAGAAAATGGTCTTTGCCAGTGTGTTTAAGGATCTTGATGTGGGGTGACTGTCCTGGGTTATCTGGGTGACCCTAAATCTAATCATCAGTGTCCTTCTGAGAAAGAGACAGAGGTCATCCTCACAGAACAGAGCAGAAAGCGATGTGAAGATTGGTGGAAGAATGAATTTGATTATTCTGGGCACCTTGTGTAAGTGGAATACTTCAGCATTTGTCTTTTTCTGACTGCTTTATTTACCATTATGTCCTCAAGGTGCTGCCATGTTGTAGCATGTGTCAAGATTTCTTCCATTTTTGAAGGTGAATAACATTCCATTGTATGCATTGCCACAGTTTTTGTACCCATTTGTCAGCTGTCTGGACACTAGGCCGCTTCTATTTTTTTGGCTATTGTGAATAGTATAGGCTATTGTGAATAGGTATACAAATATCTCTTCAAGACTCTGCTTTTACTTCTGTGGATATAACTAACGTTTACTTGATGAGAAAATCAATACATTTAGTAGTTAAAGAAAAGTTTGATGACAGAGATTAGAGTGATATGGCCACATTCCACAAAATGCCAGTGGCCACCGCAAGCTAAAAGAGACGAGGAATAGACTCCCCACCCCTCACAAGCCTCCAAAGGGCAGATGGCCTCGTCAACAACTCGATTTTGGACATCTGACATCCTGAATTGTGAGAGGATAAAATTTCTGTGGTTTTAAGCCTTGGAGTTTGTGATAATTGATTACAGTTGCTCTAAGACACTAATAAAGGTTGTAAACTCTCTGAGGGCCAGGCGATGTCTTCTCTGTAATGGACTTCCTCTCAGCATTCAGAGTTCTACACGTAATAAGCCTTCAAATACTCAAGCACTTGAACTAACTGATCACTGGTTCAGCCATTCAGAGCCCCAAGACTAGTATTTAAAATTTTATTGGAAGAGAAGTGAGACCAGCTAGATCCGGTTATTCATTTGCAAAAGAAGAAATTAATACCCCCAAGGCTTAGTCTCTTATGAGTTTATTGCATCTTAAGGTTTGGAGTTACACTGCCTTCTAATGTAGCACTTCCTTTGCTATGCTGGAATATTAATAATACCACTGAGAAGACTTCATCTAGCAGAACAAGAAAAGCGAGTCATTCCAGGCAAAGATTTGACATCTTAATTAGATACTACCTTAGTGCTGAATTTCTCTTCTTTTGCACTGACAGTATCTAAATGACAGTGTTCTGGGATTTCTGGTTCTAATGCAAAATGTCTTCTGCTCAAATCTTCCATGAAATGTCATTTTGAAACTATGAGCTTAGTTCTTATTCAAGCAGAACGCTTAGTATGTTTACCAGGACTTTAGCAGAATGGGCACTGCAGGATCATGTTCTTTGAGAAATAGAAACAGTTTGTTTTTACATATAGGGAAGCTGTAGAAAAGAATTTGGAATCTTGACTCAGCAGACAACCTGGTGGTACACATTATTCTATATTATATTCTCCCTGTATTATGACATTTCTTTAATTTTCTTCTGTAGGGAAAGGTTTCCTCTAAGACCATTCCTCTAGGATCTCAGTTACATTTAAAGCCCTGTAATGGTTAAAATAAATTATTAAAACATTTAACCAACATTGTTAAAACTGATTGCAAAGGAAAGCCACGTCACTTATCATGTAGCATTGTGAAATGTGTTAATTTTGCTTTTGTTGATATGTAGAGTGTAGGGAGTGGTTTCTTTACATATTTACTGTGAGATTTGTTTTTTAAAAACCCTTGTATCATTGCCTGATGCCCTGTAGAAATGTTAATACCCCCCTAGACTATAAGATTTGGTCACTTTTGTTGATTTTAGTAAGAAAGTCTAGCAGATAATTACAGTGGTATGTCTAAAGTGGAATGTAGTTAATCTGTATCCACGGCTATGCATGATGGCTTCCCTGGTGGCTCAGCTGGTAAAGAATCTGCCTGCAATGGAGGAGGCCTGGGTTTGATCCTAGGAATCAAGAAGGAAAGGCTACCCACTCCCGTATTCTGGCCTGAAGAATTCCATGGACTATACATACAGTCCGTGGGGCTGCCAAGAGTTGGACATGACTGAGCGGCTTTCACTTTCACAGCTATGCACAGGGTTGAAGCTTGGATTCGATTTGAAAGAGATCTTGTCCTCCCCTTGAACTGAATGTGAATTTGCATGATTACTCTATCTTCTGATTAAGCTTGAAGTTGGTGTCAGACAGTTTTAGCTTTAAATCAGCCCTCCACATGTCCAATTAATGAAATCCTTGCATTGCTGTTGGCACCATTTTCTTCCCAATCTGCCATATTTTAATATGCTCTGAATATGCCATTTAGTTTTTACTCCTGGTAGCTACAGCCTTATCATGGAAGCNCCTCTCAGCATTCAGAGTTCTACACGTAATAAGCCTTCAAATACTCAAGCACTTGAACTAACTGATCACTGGTTCAGCCATTCAGAGCCCCAAGACTAGTATTTAAAATTTTATTGGAAGAGAAGTGAGACCAGCTAGATCCGGTTATTCATTTGCAAAAGAAGAAATTAATACCCCCAAGGCTTAGTCTCTTATGAGTTTATTGCATCTTAAGGTTTGGAGTTACACTGCCTTCTAATGTAGCACTTCCTTTGCTATGCTGGAATATTAATAATACCACTGAGAAGACTTCATCTAGCAGAACAAGAAAAGCGAGTCATTCCAGGCAAAGATTTGACATCTTAATTAGATACTACCTTAGTGCTGAATTTCTCTTCTTTTGCACTGACAGTATCTAAATGACAGTGTTCTGGGATTTCTGGTTCTAATGCAAAATGTCTTCTGCTCAAATCTTCCATGAAATGTCATTTTGAAACTATGAGCTTAGTTCTTATTCAAGCAGAACGCTTAGTATGTTTACCAGGACTTTAGCAGAATGGGCACTGCAGGATCATGTTCTTTGAGAAATAGAAACAGTTTGTTTTTACATATAGGGAAGCTGTAGAAAAGAATTTGGAATCTTGACTCAGCAGACAACCTGGTGGTACACATTATTCTATATTATATTCTCCCTGTATTATGACATTTCTTTAATTTTCTTCTGTAGGGAAAGGTTTCCTCTAAGACCATTCCTCTAGGATCTCAGTTACATTTAAAGCCCTGTAATGGTTAAAATAAATTGTTAAAACATTTAACCAACATTGTTAAAACTGATTGCAAAGGAAAGCCACGTCACTTATCATGTAGCATTGTGAAATGTGTTAATTTTGCTTTTGTTGATATGTAGAGTGTAGGGAGTGGTTTCTTTACATATTTACTGTGAGATTTGTTTTTTAAAAACCCTTGTATCATTGCCTGATGCCCTGTAGAAATGTTAATTCCCCCCTAGACTATAAGATTTGGTCACTTTTGTTGATTTTAGTAAGAAAGTCTAGCAGATAATTACAGTGGTATGTCTAAAGTGGAATGTAGTTAATCTGTATCCACGGCTATGCATGATGGCTTCCCTGGTGGCTCAGCTGGTAAAGAATCTGCCTGCAATGGAGGAGGCCTGGGTTTGATCCTAGGAATCAAGAAGGAAAGGCTACCCACTCCCGTATTCTGGCCTGAAGAATTCCATGGACTATACATACAGTCCATGGGGCTGCCAAGAGTTGGACATGACTGAGCGGCTTTCACTTTCACAGCTATGCACAGGGTTGAAGCTTGGATTCGATTTGAAAGAGATCTTGTCCTCCCCTTGAACTGAATGTGAATTTGCATGATTACTCTATCTTCTGATTAAGCTTGAAGTTGGTGTCAGACAGTTTTAGCTTTAAATCAGCCCTCCACATGTCCAATTAATGAAATCCTTGCATTGCTGTTGGCACCATTTTCTTCCCAATCTGCCGTATTTTAATATGCTCTGAATATGCCATTTAGTTTTTACTCCTGGTAGCTACAGCCTTATCATGGAAGTATTAAGTGGTGTGAGTGGGATCTTGCCTAAAATGTTCCTTACAAAATTCCCTAGACTTTTTCTTGTCTTGCCTGTGATGGAGCAGTCACTCAATAAATAATTATTGAATGGAATGAATTAATGATTGAATAATGATTACCATCCACATGTTTTGGTGTGACAAACTTTAACTAGCAAATTTGGTATCCATGACTCACATTTCAACTTTGTGATTTATCTTGTGCTGAAGATGAGAATAGAAGAGTATTCTTAGTTTATCCACTGTTGTCCAAAAGAGATATAATGTGAGCCACGAAAGTGTGTAATTTAAAATTTTCTAATAGCTCTGTTAAAAAAGGAAAAAGAAAATGAAATTGTTTTTGGTAATATATTTTAAACTCAGATATAATTCAACATGTAATCAAAATAAAAGTTATTAATGAAATAGTTTACCTTCTCTAGTTTTTGAAGTACTATATGTTTATACTTACAGTACATTTCAAATTGGCTTTGCCTTATTTCAAGTGCTTAAAAGCTACATATGGCTAGTGGCTACCATATTGGATAGCGCATGTTTATACCATCTGGAGACTCCTATTTTAAGTAATTATTCTTGCTAACTAGATGTAAAATTTGGATTTTATAAGCTATTGAGTGGGACACATGTACAGTCCTGTCAATGAACTGATATAAAAATTGCATCAGCTATACAACTGACACAAAATTTACAAAATTAAAAAGTCATCATTTAGAGATTGTGTAAAATATGGTAATACCCTCTAAATTTTGGGGTCCATCCATGGCCAAGCTTCCATTGATCTGAGATTCAGATTTTCTCCTGTGTTATAGAGGAGCAAGTTACTTATCTTCTGTTAAGCCTCAACTTCCTCTTTTGTAAAGTGGTATAATTCTTATCTTAAGGTATAGCACTGGGGCTTCCCTGGTGGCTCAGGTGGTAAGGAATCACCTCCAGTGCCGGAGACCAGGATTTGATCCCTGGGTCAGGAAGATCCCTTGGAGAAGGGAATGGCAACCCACTCCAGTATTCTTGCCTAGGAAATCCTGTAAACAGAGGAACCTGGTGGGGTTGCAAAGAATCAGACACGACTGAGGATCTAACACTAATGATGAAGCCCTGAATACTCATTGTTATCTGGAATTAGTTCGTANATAGCACTGGGGCTTCCCTGGTGGCTCAGGTGGTAAGGAATCACCTCCAGTGCCGGAGACCAGGATTTGATCCCTAGGTCAGGAAGATCCCTTGGAGAAGGGAATGGCAACCCACTCCAGTATTCTTGCCTAGGAAATCCTGTAGACAGAGGAACCTGGTGGGGCTGCAAAGAATCAGACACGACTGAGGATCTAACACTAATGATGAAGCCCTGAATACTCATTGTTATCTGGAATTAGTTCTTATTTAGTGGTTTCTTTTGCACACAAAACTCCAGGAGAAAAATGGGTGATTTCTTCCCTCTATTTTCTCATCTTTTTTTGTTTTCCAAAGTCACCTCCCCATTTTGGCAAGAACTTGATGTGATTATTTGATGAATATAAAATAATTGGCATTGTTTAAATTGGTTCAACATGGGCTGCTCCAGGTAGCTCCTATACAGAGGGCCTAGATGCCAAGAAAATACAAGGCTGGCATTTATAGATAAGAAAACTTGGGAGACCCTTAGTTGACTTTCTTGAGCTCTTGAACTGAATTTGGAGAGTCTATGAATGCATTTCCATGAAACGTATACAATATCGAGCTAAAATCTAGTGGGAAAAGGTGGTCATGGTACAGAATTAATTATGATACATCTATTCATTCTTCACAAGGCCTACTTTGCCCTCTCTATTTTACTGATTTCATGCATTTTGGGAATATGGAATTTATGATAGTAAAATGTACTTTTTAAGCCATTTTTTGTTTACCTTGCTTTGAGGAAGGGTGAAACATATGTAAAAAGAGATCACCAGAGATAATAGCTAAAATTTCTTTTAAGATTCTACCAAAGATTGTCTAAGCTTGGTCAAACACTTTTTAGTCTAGCTTTAAATGATGTAAATATGTCAAATTTCCCCTGGTAGTCCTAGGAGTTTTTCCATAAACTAAATACCTTTCTTTCCATGTCATCACTAATTCTAAGTAAAACAGTCTTTATGATAAAGGGTGGGTGACAAGTAGGGTTCTCTTTTGGAGTTCTGACTCTGTAGTCAGATTTCTATTGCTTGCACTAATGACTGAGCTGGATTCTGATCCCCTTTGAATTCTGGAAAAACACTTATCAAGAGAAGAATTTATAATTGTAATAATAGTTGACAAACCTCTGAAAGACTGAGGGAGAATATTATTATTGAGGCTGGTGTTAAGATTCTTCTACCTTCATTTTTTTAAAAAACCTTTGTCTTGTTGATGTTCAGTTGCTAAGTTGTGTCTGACTCTTTGTAATGCCATGGACTACAGGACACCAGACTTCCCTCTTTTTCACTATCTCCTGGAGTTTGCAGAAACTCATATCCATTGAGTCCATGATGCCATCCAACCACCTCATCCTCCATTGCCTCCTTTTCCTCCTGCCTTCAATCTTTCCCAGCGTCAGGGTCTTTTCCAATGAGTCGGCTTTTTGTATCAGGTGGCCAAAGTATTGGAGCTTCAACTTCAGCTCCAGTCCTTCCAATGAATATTCAGGGTTGATTTCCTTTAGGATGGACTGGTTTGATCTGCTTGCTGTTCAAGGGACTCTCAAAAGTCTTCTCCAGCACCACAGTTCGAAAGTATCCATTCTTTG
Organism: Raphicerus campestris; assembly: GCA_006410735.1. Lineage (NCBI taxonomy): Eukaryota > Metazoa > Chordata > Mammalia > Artiodactyla > Bovidae > Raphicerus > Raphicerus campestris. The sequence continues at coordinate 189,225 of SJYW01044157.1, forward strand.
GCACTCAGCCTTCTTTTTGGGCTTCTCTGATAACTCAGTTGGTAAAGAATCCGCCTGCAATACGGGAGACCTNCAATGAGTTGGCTTTTTGTATCAGGTGGCCAAAGTATTGGAGCTTCAACTTCAGCTCCAGTCCTTCCAATGAATATTCAGGATTGGTTTCCTTTAGGATGGACTAGTTTGATCTGCTTGCTGTTCAAGGGACTCTCAAAAGTCTTCTCCAGCACCACAGTTCGAAAATATGCATTCTTTGGCACTCAGCCTTCTTTTTGGGCTTCTCTGATAACTCAGTTGGTAAAGAATCCGCCTGCAATACGGGAGACCTGGGTTCAATCCTTGGGTTGGGAAGATCCCCTGGAGAAGGGAAAGGCTACCCACTCCAGTATTCTGGCCTGGAGAATTCCATGGACTGTATAGTCCATGGGGTCGCAAAGAGCTGGACACAACTGAGGACTTTCACTCACTCACATCCTTTGTCTGGTTAGTGTCACGTTGTGGCTCCCTCGCAGCTGGACTTTGGTAAATAATTGATTACTTTTGTTGAAAACAGAGCTCTAAACTGTCTTAGTGAAAGTAGCATACCTTTGAANGACTTTCACTCACTCACATCCTTTGTCTGGTTAGTGTCACGTTGTGGCTCCCTTGCAGCTGGACTTTGGTAAATAATTGATTACTTTTGTTGAAAACAGAGCTCTAAACTGTCTTAGTGAAAGTAGCATACCTTTGAAAAGTATACTTTGCAATAAATAAATGTAATGACTTTTTTGCTTTCTTCATGTAAGTTGAAAAAAAAAATATACACAGAAATACACAAAACTTGTTCTTGTACAACATGAATGGCTATCTAGTTGAAATAGAGACATTCATCTAAATGGAGAAAAAGGAGAAACTCAGCATTTATTTTCAAATGTTGTTGTTAAAATATTTAGGGACCAGTATGGTGGAGAAGGCAATGGCAACCCACTCCAGTGTTCTTGCCTGGAGAATCCCAGGGACGGGGGAGCCTGGTGGGCTGCCGTCTCTGGGGTCGCACAGAGTCAGACACGACTGAACTGACTTAGTAGCAGCAGCAACAGCAGCAGCAGCAGCATGGAGAATCTAGATCATTGAAGGCAATGGTTTTCCCTTTTTTTCTGAATCCATGATTATAAAACAGTGTATTTGGTGCATTTTTGAATAGCTGATAGGTGGCAAACTTAATCTACTTTTTTTTTTTTTTTTTTTTTTAGGAGAATAGTCTGAAGGGTCCTTGCGCTGTGAGGTCAAGGGCATTTGACCTTTTTTCTGAGCTTTTCTTTGACATAGCCCACCTTAATGGAAATACTGTAAACTCTTCCAAGAGAGGAGAAATTCTGCCTGATTTAGCACTGTGCTTTATCTCTTGTAGAATGCTTATGGAAAGGAACCCATCTCTGTACAACTTCTGGGGCAAATTCTGTGTGAATGCCCAGTCCTATCCGATTTTTTCACAATGCTTTACATCCCTGTGGCATTGAAGGGGTGTTGAGATAGGTCCACATTTTCCCTCCTGTGGAAATAAGATAATCACTCTGCAGTGCCCGTAACAGGAAGCAGTTACAAAGCCATAGATACCCTATCTAGCTGAAGAAAAATGAGGTAGTTTATTTGGGGGGAGGAAGAAGAAGGAGGGGGAAAAAAAGCTAGTGAATTGAAAACAGAAATATTTGTTTTTCTAGTATCTGCTTGCAAGTCTGGTTTCTCCTTTATTTTGTTAGTCAGGAAACCTAATAGGTGCGTGACTCACTCTTCATCTTGTGATTCTGCTTTTAAGACCTTTGTTTCGGCTTTGTTAGGACAATGGTTGGGAAGAGAGTGAATTTCGACCGTAGATCTGTTCTCTCTTAATCCTTAAACCTCTCATTGTCAAAGGAGCCAAAAGGCAGACGGGAGGAGGAAAGTTCAGAGGAGGAGGACCTGGACGTGAAGCAGGGCAACTTCTCCATCCAGCTCATGCTGCTCCTCGCAGGTGGACACACAACTTCCCAGCAGCTGCCGGGCGCCTCATCCTGGCAAGCGCGTCTGGGACGGGACCCCAGAGGTGACCAAGCCCCTGCTCTGCACCACCTCTGCAGAGTTGGGGTGAGCGTCCTCGTTATACAGGGTGGGAAATGGAGGCACGGAGAGGTCAAATGGATCGTCCAAGATCACACAGCGAGTAAGTGAACTCAGGATTCGAACCTAGGTCTGATTCCGAAGTCCAAGCAAACATGTGAGAATAACAGATGTCACAATTTAGTTTGCTAAATAAAATGCTGCTTTGTATTAAAAAAAGTTTTCGAACCTAGGAAATAGTTATTAAATGAAATATTGTTCAGCTGATGGGTTAGCAGGAAATCCTGGGATAAGATAATTTTCTTCATGGTAAGGAGAAACTAGCTCAGTTACTTTACTAGAGGACTGTTTTATTTTCCTTTTCTGATCACCTATCCTGGATTTAAAACTTACTTTATTTATTTATTTTGGCCGCTCTGCGTGGCACATGGGATCTTGGTTCCCTAGCCAGGGATCGAACCCACTCCCCCTGCAATGGAAGCGAAGAGTCCCAATCACTCGATAGCCAGCAAAGCCCCTAAGAGTCACATTTTAAATGAAAGGATGATGCTGTTGAATATCAATGTCTTTTTTTTTTTTAGTTTGGGAATACTTGGTTTTTATTTCGTAAGTTAATGTAGTTCTTCTGTTCTTAATAATAACGATGACTACAGAATCCTGGCCATCAGTCTTTATTGAGCCAATAAATTTTTATTTACTTGCTCTTAAAGGCTTGCTTCGAAAGCCCTGTCAGTTAGATGGATAAATATATTTAACGCAGATTTCAAATAGCTTTCTTTGAGATGAGGCAAGAGCCCATTGACTTACAGGTTATGATCTATGAGAGCATTCAGTTGATATTTTTAACATTGCTTGATGGTCTCAGGGATGATAGTTCATTTTGGAACAGGTCCTTAGACTGTGAGAAAGGGAACAGTGGTTCTTCCCATTAAAGCGGAGCGATTTGCCCATGGGATAATTTACACAGCTTGAGATCAAGCCTTACTCTGCTGTGCGGACAGTAGTACCCCTTCTCTGCCTTAGGATCCAAACGGTCACCCAAGGGAAAGTGGAATCAGCCTTAAGGAATATTTTTCCAGTTAGTAAAATTGAAATTGTTCCTTAAAAGCCTTGGTTCTTCTCCATTTTATTGTGGAAGAATTGGCCAGGTACCTATGCTTTTGAGCACGAGAGGCTTGCAGTAAGATAGCTTACAAATGTTGAATACTCGATAAATATTACGTCTCCTCCGGTATGCGGAAGTTTTTGTAGTTAGCCCTGCCTGCAGTGAAAGCAAAACTCTCAAGCTCCATTAGTGACTGGGGTTTCTTGCAGGCATCGAAAAGCCACCATGAGGCACAAAACTGCCTTCAGGAAGATCCTGACTTCTTGAAGACGACTCTTAGCACAGTCCCNATCTCCTCCGGTATGCTGAAGTTTTTGTAGTTAGCCCTGCCTGCAGTGAAAGCAAAACTCTCAAGCTCCATTAGTGATTAGGGTTTCTTGCAGGCATCGAAAAGCCACCATGAGGCACAAAACTGCCTTCAGGAAGATCCTGACTTCTCGAAGACGACTCTTAGCACAGTCCCACTGTCGTCATCTGGTTTAGACACTCTATGTTCCTGAAATAGAAGTTCTATTGCAGAAGCACTGGATTCATTTTGCTTAATATTTGGTTATGCACCATTTAATTATGTATTTATTGAAGAAAAAAAAACACATTGGCAAAGTTAAGGCTGAACAAGTATCCAGAATAACGTGGTGAATTTACCCTCCCCCTCCCTTCCAAGAAAGGACAGTGTGGGTGTGGGCTGTTGGCCAGTGTTTGAAAGTAATTGAATGTACAATAGCTGTTTCCAATGCCGAAAGCTTTTCTCCGTAGCAATTTGGATTCTTCTGTTTTCCTGGATAGTCTCTAGGAATGTCTGATATCCTCGCATTCTGCAGATGGTGGCTATTGAATATTGAAAACATATGTCTGCAAGCATTTTAAAATGCTGTGATGCGGGCCCCTCCTTTGTCATTACGGACTGTGTGGACCTGCAAGTGTCCCTCGTTAATTACCAAGCTTGACATTTCTAGGACTAACCGAGGAAGATGCAGTTGGTTGTGAATCCCTTCTTCCCATGCTGAAATGCCAAGCTTCTGTTTTATAGCTCTAAAGATGAAGTCCAGCGGAGTCATCGCTATTCTCAGTACCAGTATTTTTTGCCTCCCTTTGCTTGCTGATGCAGCATTTGTGTAATAAAAATGGGCCTCTTCACCTCTTTAAAGTGCTTTACGTTTTGACAAATTTATGTTTTATCAAAAGGTGAATCCTGACAAATCGTCGTAAATTATTTCTGGAAGGTCTGCTACAGGTGCGGTTGAATTAATTCTATGCCATGCCTAGCCAGATGTATATTTTAGGGGAAGATCTACGGCACTTGCTCTGGTAAAAGGAGAACTGGCAGACTAGGGATGTTCACAATGGGACCGGGATCTTTGCCCTACTGGGCAGATAAGTGATGTTCCTGAAAGGTTAAATTAGAACTTTAATATTCCTCAGTGAAGCTCTCTGCGTTCCATTTCCCCCCACTGTCTTTGTGACTTTCCCCCCTTTTCATTGCCTCTTCTTAGTGGGAAGGTAAAAACCTCTATTCATTTATCTTCTGGAAAGAAGTGTTCTTTGTGTTTTCATGACAAGCCCTTCTCATATCCATTGTTTGGAGAAGCAGGGGGACCTGTCTCATTTCTTTGCTTCCTGGGTCACAGAGATACAAAGAGAGGATGAAACAAAAGAGAGGAATGTAAGTAGGAGTTCCAAAGAAACCAAAAGAAAAAAAAAATGTTGAGCACATACCTGCAGGAGAAGGCTTGATAAATGGGACAGATGAATTAAGCAGATGCAGCCAGTACTGTAAAGGATCTTACAATCCAAGACGTAGTAAGCTTGACATTTCTAGGACTAACCAAGGAAGATGCATTTAAAAAAAAATTATAGATAGACTGTAATGGGGCTTCCCAGATGGCACTAGAACCCACCTGGCGAAGCAGGCGACTTAGATGCAGGTTCAATCCCTGGGTTGGGAAGCGACTTAGCATGCACCCAGACTGTAATAGCAATTCATGAATTGCTGTTGATTTGAACTTGATGCAATGATGTTTCTAAATTATGCAGCATGAATGATGTATTAGTTTGCTCTGGCCATTGTAACAAAGTACCACAGACTGGGTAGATTAAACAACAGAAATTTATTTTCTAACAGTTCTGGAGGCTAGAAGTCCAAGGTCAAGGTGCTGGCAGGGTTGATTTCTTCTGAGGGCTGTAAGAGAGGGACCCATTTGAAGCTTCTCTCGTTGGCATGCACATGGACATCTTCTCCACGTGTCTTTCTTTTTGTGAGGTATCTATATCCAGATTTCCTCTTCTTATAAGGATACGAGTCCTATTGAATTAGGACACATACTAATGACTCTTAATTACTTCCTTAAAGACCCTGTCATGAAATGGTCACATTCTGAGACACTGGGAGTTAGAACTTCCATGTATGAATTTTTGGGAAACACAATTCAGTCCATAACAATTGGTTGCACTTAATCCCTGGTTACTAACAGTCATATGTCGTTTCTCATTTCTTTTGTTCTTTCAAGTAGTTAAGAAGTCAGAATTTTAAATGTTTCAAACTTTCTAATAGACTCTTCTGTCCTAATGATCTGGAAATTACTTTTAGAATAAAGTTCTATTATAGTTCTCATCATTGGGTCAAATTCAGTGAATTCTCATTTCTTACTTTCATGGTGATCCTAGATAGACATTTTATACTCTTTTTCTATGAGTTAAGTGGAATCCGGTCCCATCACTTCATGGGAAATAGATGGAGAAACAATGGAAACAGTGTCAGACTTTATTTTTTGGGCTCCAAAATCACTGCAGATGGTGACTGCAGCCATGAAATTAAAAGACGCTTAGTCCTTGGAAGAAAAGTTATGACCAACCTAGATAATATATTCAAAAGCAGAGACATTACTTTGCCGACTAAGGTCCGTCTAGTCAAGGCTATGGTTTTTCCTGTGGTCATGTATGGATGTGAGAGTTGGACTGTGAAGAAGGCTGAGCACCTAAGAATTGATGCTTTTGAACTGTGGTGTTGGAGAAGACTCTTGAGAGTCCCTTGGACTGCAAGGAGATCCAACCAGTCCATTCTGAAGGAGATCAACCCTGGGATTTCTTTGGAAGGAATGATGCTAAAGCTGAAACTCCAGTACTTTGGCCACCTCATGCGAAGAGTTGATTCACTGGAAAAGACTCTGATGCTGGGAAGGACTGGGGGCAGGAGGAGAAGGGGATGACAGAGGATGAGATGGCTGGATGGCATCACTGACTCGATGAACGTGAGTCTGAGTGAACTCCGGGAGATGGTGATGGACATGGGAGGCCTGGAGTGCTGCACTTCATGGTGTCGCGAAGAGTCAGACATGACTGAGCGACTGAACTGAACTGAACTGAAGTGGAATCATATACTATGTAGTCTTTTGTTTTTGACTTTTTTGGCTCAGCATTTGATTTGTGATATTCAACCATGTCGCTGTGTGTTGCAATTGTTTATTTTCTTTGCTGCGCAGTTTTCAACTGTTTTGATATTTCATAACATTTTTATCCATTCTACTGTTGGTGAGCATTTGGGTTGTCTCCAGTTTTCCTCTTATGAACCGTGCTGCTGTGAACATTCTTGTAAATGTCACTTGTTGAACATGTGAGTGCATTTCTTTTGTGGGTTGGAGCTGCTGGATCACAGGGCACATTTTAAAACTTTCATAGATACTCCTAAGCAGTTTTCCTTGTAAAAGTCCTTGTACTGACTTATATTTCCACCAGTAATGTATGAGAGTTTTGGTGTTGCCACAACTTTGTTGATGCTTTATACTATTATCAGTTTTTTAGATTTTAGCTTTTTCTTGGATGAACACTGGAATCTCATTGTGATTTTAAATTTACCTAATGATCATTCAAATATCTTCATTTATGAAGCATTTTGAGGTAATCGTGGCCGCCAAACTGTCTCTCTTACTTCCCAAAACTCTTCTAAGTCTTAAGTAGACAAATAATGAACTGATTCCCCCCCAACCCCATTTTGTCTCCTTGTTGCTTGGGTGAAGCAGTTGGTTTGCTTGGGGGAATGTAGTTTTATACTTATTAAGAAAATCTTCATTTACTGACAGACATGTCTCAATTTGGACAATAAATTTGTGGCCATTCTACTTATATCCATCATCCCTTCTGCATTATTTTTAAAGCTTTTCTATCTGGTTTCACTTGTTCATTTATTCTATCCTTGCTAAGCTCTTACTTTATGCCAGATATAGAGATATATAAGACATGGCTCAGAGGTAAAGAATCCTCCTGCCAGTGTAGGAGATACAGGTTCAGTCTCTGAGTCAGGAAGGTCCCTTGGAGAAGGAAATGGCAACCCACTCCAGTATTCTTGCCTGAGAAATCCCATGGACAGGGGAGCCTCGCAGGCTACAGTCCACAGGGTCGCAAAAGAGTCGGATATGACTTAGCAACTCAACAGTAACAACAACAACAATGAAAGGCATTCCTACCCTTAAGGTCCTAAGTATTGTGGAGGAAAACACATTATAGAAGAACTGTTTTAACTGATTCAATCACAGCTCTGTAACCACAACACTAAATTTCTGTAGAGCTAGACTTTTGCAAGAAGAATATCTATGCTAATGAGATGATTTGTTATACCCAGTAGCTTGTGCTGATGATTTAGGATGTATTTTATGCCACTTAGCAATTATACTTGGTCTAAATCATTGAGAGAGCTTATTGTATGGTTTCCTCTAACTTTGTGAGGGCAGCAGTTTAAAAAATATCCCTTTTGGTGTGCTGTTTGTCTCGAGATCTTAATCTGTGTTGTGTATTTATGGCTAGAGGATTCTGTCATCAACAGCTCCATGGGACTCATGTTCCAGACACAAGCTTTAAACCCTAGAGTTATCGTTAGAGAAACTGGTCTTAATGAGTTGAACTAAATGTCTTTAAAAATCTTTCTGGCCTTTGTGTCCTCATTCAGTTGAATCCAGCTGTGTTAAAAAGGCAATCTAATACTGCCTCTTACCCAGAAGAGAATACTACTGTAATTTAAGTGTCTTGTCGCATCTGCCTAGGTCCCTAGCTATCACTCTTTGCTCACTCCCCTGTGTGACTGAGCTATGAACATTGTCTTGGAATTGTCTGTTTACTTGTCTACTTCCTAGATTAGATTGTGATCCACTCAGAATTCCTGGCATCTGGCATGATGCCAGACAGTAAATGTCTTTCAAATGAACTGTTGTTATTGATTTTTAGTTGCTAGGTCATATCCGGCTTTTTACCCCGCTATGGACTGCANTCACTGGAAAAGACTCTGATGCTGGGAAGGATTGGGGGCAGGAGGAGAAGGGGATGACAGAGGATGAGATGGCTGGATGGCATCACTGACTCGATGAACGTGAGTCTGAGTGAACTCCGGGAGATGGTGATGGACATGGGAGGCCTGGAGTGCTGCACTTCATGGTGTCGCGAAGAGTCAGACATGACTGAGCGACTGAACTGAACTGAACTGAAGTGGAATCATATACTATGTAGTCTTTTGTTTTTGACTTTTTTGGCTCAGCATTTGATTTGTGATATTCAACCATGTCGCTGTGTGTTGCAATGGTTTATTTTCTTTGCTGCGCAGTTTTCAACTGTTTTGATATTTCATAACATTTTTATCCATTCTACTGTTGGTGAGCATTTGGGTTGTCTCCAGTTTTCCTCTTATGAACCGTGCTGCTGTGAACATTCTTGTAAATGTCACTTGTTGAACATGTGAGTGCATTTCTTTTGTGGGTTGGAGCTGCTGGATCACAGGGCACATTTTAAAACTTTCATAGATACTCCTAAGCAGTTTTCCTTGTAAAAGTCCTTGTACTGACTTATATTTCCACCAGTAATGTATGAGAGTTTTGGTGTTGCCACAACTTTGTTGATGCTTTATACTATTATCAGTTTTTTAGATTTTAGCTTTTTCTTGGATGAACACTGGAATCTCATTGTGATTTTAAATTTACCTAATGATCATTCAAATATCTTCATTTATGAAGCATTTTGAGGTAATCGTGGCCGCCAAACTGTCTCTCTTACTTCCCAAAACTCTTCTAAGTCTTAAGTAGACAAATAATGAACTGATTCCCCCCCAACCCCATTTTGTCTCCTTATTGCTTGGGTGAAGCAGTTGGTTTGCTTGGGGGAATGTAGTTTTATACTTATTAAGAAAATCTTCATTTACTGACAGACATGTCTCAATTTGGACAATAAATTTGTGGCCATTCTACTTATATCCATCATCCCTTCTGCATTATTTTTAAAGCTTTTCTATCTGGTTTCACGTGTTCATTTATTCTATCCTTGCTAAGCTCTTACTTTATGCCAGATATAGAGATATATAAGACATGGCTCAGAGGTAAAGAATCCTCCTGCCAGTGTAGGAGATACAGGTTCAGTCTCTGAGTCAGGAAGGTCCCTTGGAGAAGGAAATGGCAACCCACTCCAGTATTCTTGCCTGAGAAATCCCATGGACAGGGGAGCCTCGCAGGCTACAGTCCACAGGGTCGCAAAAGAGTCGGATATGACTTAGCAACTCAACAGTAACAACAACAACAATGAAAGGCATTCCTACCCTTAAGGTCCTAAGTATTGTGGAGGAAAACACATTATAGAAGAACTGTTTTAACTGATTCAATCACAGCTCTGTAACCACAACACTAAATTTCTGTAGAGCTAGACTTTTGCAAGAAGAATATCTATGCTAATGAGATGATTTGTTATACCCAGTAGCTTGTGCTGATGATTTAGGATATATTTTATGCCACTTAGCAATTATACTTGGTCTAAATCATTGAGAGAGCTCATTGTATGGTTTCCTCTAACTTTGTGAGGGCAGCAGTTTAAAAAATATCCCTTTTGGTGTGCTGTTTGTCTCGAGATCTTAATCTGTGTTGTGTATTTATGGCTAGAGGATTCTGTCATCAACAGCTCCATGGGACTCATGTTCCAGACACAAGCTTTAAACCCTAGAGTTATCGTTAGAGAAACTGGTCTTAATGAGTTGAACTAAATGTCTTTAAAAATCTTTCTGGCCTTTGTGTCCTCATTCAGTTGAATCCAGCTGTGTTAAAAAGGCAATCTAATACTGCCTCTTACCCAGAAGAGAATACTACTGTAATTTAAGTGTCTTGTCGCATCTGCCTAGGTCCCTAGCTATCACTCTTTGCTCACTCCCCTGTGTGACTGAGCTATGAACATTGTCTTGGAATTGTCTGTTTACTTGTCTACTTCCTAGATTAGATTGTGATCCACTCAGAATTCCTGGCATCTGGCATGATGCCAGACAGTAAATGTCTTTCAAATGAACTGTTGTTATTGATTTTTAGTTACTAGGTCATATCCGGCTTTTTACCCCGCTATGGACTGCAGCATGCCGGGTTTCCCTGTCCTTCACCATCTCCTGAAGTTTGCTCAAACCCATGTCCATTGAGTTGGTGGTGCCATCCAACCATCTCATCATCTGTTGCCCCCTTCTCCCCCTGCCCAGCATCAGGCTCTTTTCTGATGAGTTGGCTCTTCACATCAAGTTGCTAAAGTATTGGAGCTTCAGCCTCAGCATCAATTCTTGCAGTGAATATTCAGGCTTGATTTCCTTTAGGATTGACTTGTTTGATCTCCTTACTGTCCAAGGGACTCTCAAGAGTCTTCTCCAGCATCAATTCTTTGGTGCTCAGCCTTCTTTATGATCCAACTCTCACATCCATACATGACTACTGGAAAAGCCATAACTGTGACTTTATTTTGTCAGCAAAATGATGTCTCTGCTTTTTAATACACTGTCTAGGTTTGTCATAGCTTTTCAGCCAAGGAGCAAGCAAATGAACTGAGGATAAGCAAATAATATTAGAACCCAAACTGATGTACTCACTCATTCTTTCTTTCTTTCCACATATAATTAAGGAGAAAGTATACCTGGCACAGAAGTAGGCACTGGGGCTGGATAAGTGTGGCCCAAAACAGATATGCCAACTGCTTTAATAGGCTTATAGCTGTGAGGTGAAGAGCAGACAATAATTAAGTATTCACACAAAGTGGTGTTTAGTTACAAGTTGAGATGAGTGCTCTGTTGCAAAGGAGGCTGTGACAAAGAAGCCTGACCCAGATTTGGAGGGTGTGAAGGCTTTGCAAAGCAGGTGGTCCTTGGGATCTGAAGGATGAACAAGAATTAAGTACAAGCCCGAGTTGGGACAGATGGGAAAGCATCTTATGGTAAGGGAATGGCTTGTGCAAATGCCCTGTGGTGGGAGGCAACAACTGTGTGCTGGACCACAGAGATATCCAGAAAAGAGAAATGTGGGGAGAAGGTCATAGACTATTCCTGGCCAAGCAAGCTTCTTTGAAGATGCTATTCTTCAAGAATAATTGTTTGCTTTTAAAAATTTCTGTGGAAATTTATAATAGTGCTATGATCAAATTTGTATTGTTCAAGGACCTAGCTCATTATTTTGCAAAAATAAATAAAGAGGAGTCAAGTATTTAACTCACTTTGTTGTGAAATATGTATCTCAAAGCACTAGCATAGAATGAGAAGTTTCTCCATAGAAGTGTATTGTGAATTATTCTTGTATAATGTTAATTTGATTATGCTTAAAGAATGGGAACAGAATCCCTATCTTTGAGAGATACATACTGAAATATTTATGAAAAGAAGGATGTGATGTCTGGGATTTGCTTTCAAGGGGGAGTAAAACTGGATGAATGTTCAAGCTGATGGGTCAACAGAAGCTTATTTTACTTTCTCTCTACTTTTATGCTTGGCATTTTCCATGATGAAAAGTTTTCAGAAGTTACAAGGGAAAAGGAGATCACCTTGGGTTGACTTTTCTCCTCACCGCTGCCCCCACCCCCCCCACCAAATTCTCAATATGTTTAAGAAGAAATTTTATTAGATACTCATATTTTAATACCTTGATATATTAGTATATTTTAGTTTGTGTTAGAATAATTGATCTTTTGGATGATCAATACTGTTAATTATAGAAAATTTGGATTTAGGAAAAACCCAGTGAAGACAATAAATAGTACTGATAACCCCATTATCCTGGACAGAGTGATAGTTAATGTTTTTGGGTATCCAGTCTCATTAAGGATTTGTTTAGTTGCTGAGTAATGTCTGACTCTTTTGTGACCTCCATGGACTATAGCCTGCCAGGGTCCTCTGTCCATGGAATTTCCCAGGCAAGAATACAGGAATGGGTTGCCATTTTCTTCTCCAGGGTATCTTTCAGACCCAGGGATCGAACCCACNGAAATTTATAATAGTGCTATGATCAAATTTGTATTGTTCAAGGACCTAGCTCATTATTTTGCAAAAATAAATAAAGAGGAGTCAAGTATTTAACTCACTTTGTTGTGAAATATGTATCTCAAAGCACTAGCATAGAATGAGAAGTTTCTCCATAGAAGTGTATTGTGAATTATTCTTGTATAATGTTAATTTGATTATGCTTAAAGAATGGGAACAGAATCCCTATCTTTGAGAGATACATACTGAAATATTTATGAAAAGAAGGATGTGATGTCTGGGATTTGCTTTCAAGGGGGAGTAAAACTGGATGAATGTTCAAGCTGATGGGTCAACAGAAGCTTATTTTACTTTCTCTCTACTTTTATGCTTGGCATTTTCCATGATGAAAAGTTTTCAGAAGTTACAAGGGAAAAGGAGATCACCTTGGGTTGACTTTTCTCCTCACCGCTGCCCCCACCCCCCCCACCAAATTCTCAATATGTTTAAGAAGAAATTTTATTAGATACTCATATTTTAATACCTTGATATATTAGTATATTTTAGTTTGTGTTAGAATAATTGATCTTTTGGATGATCAATACTGTTAATTATAGAAAATTTGGATTTAGGAAAAACCCAGTGAAGACAATAAATAGTACTGATAACCCCATTATCCTGGACAGAGTGATAGTTAATGTTTTTGGGTATCCAGTCTCATTAAGGATTTGTTTAGTTGCTGAGTAATGTCTGACTCTTTTGTGACCTCCATGGACTATAGCCTGCCAGGGTCCTCTGTCCATGGAATTTCCCAGGCAAGAATACAGGAATGGGTTGCCATTTTCTTCTCCAGGGTATCTTTCAGACCCAGGGATCGAACCCACGTCTCTTGCATTGTCAGGCAGATTTTTTACCACTGAAACACCTTGGAAGCCTCCTCATTAAGAATATATACATAATAAATACAGTCTTAATCATAGTTGTTTGATTATATAATAAATTCTTTGGTTGTTTTTTATGGTCTATTGTGAACATTTTACCAAGACATTAGGGATTCTTTTGTGAACTAATTTTAGTGGCCGTTTAGTAGTACATCATATAGGTATTAATGACAAAATTTGTTTAATTAGTTCCTTTTTTTCAAATATTAGGGATTTTGGTTTTTTGTTTTATAGTGTAAATGATGCTGTAACAAAGAGCCTTATGCGTCAGTCTTTGTGCACACTCTGCTCGTTTCCTTAGAGTAAATTCTTATACTTGAATAGCCAGGTCATTGTATTTTTAAGCAATTGATGTATAATCTTTCAAAATTTTGGCACTAATTTGTATGCCCATAAGCATCACTTCATGGGAAATAGATGGGGAAACAGTGGAAACAGTGTCAGACTGCTTTATTTTCTTGGGCTCCAAAATCACTGCAGATGGTGACTGCAGCCATGAAATTAAAAGACTCCTTGGAAGAAAAGTTGTGACTAACCTAGATAGCATATTCAAAAGCAGAGACATTATTTTGCCGACTAAGGTCCATCTAGTCAAGGCTATGGTTTTTCCTGTGGTCATGTATGGATGTGAGAGTTGGACTGTGAAGAAGGCTGAGTGCCGAAGAATTGATGGTTTTGAACTGTGGTGTTGGAGAAGACTCTGGAGAGTCCCTTGGACTGCAAGGAGATCCAACCAGTCCATTGTGAAGGAGATCAGCCCTGGGATTTCTTTGGAAGGAATGATGCTAAAGCTGAAACTCCAGTACTTTGGCCACTTCATGCAGAGTTGACTCATTGGAAAAGACTCTGATGCTGGGAGGGATTAGGGGCAAGAGGAGAAGGGGACAACAGAGGATGAGATGGCTGGATGGTATCACTGACTCGATGGATGGGAGTCTGAGTGAACTCCGGGAGTTGGTGATGGACAGGGAAGCCTGGTGTGCTGCGATTCATGAGGTCACAAAGAGTTGGACATGACTGAGCGACTGAACTGAACTGAAGCTGTATCTTGTTTTTTTAATGTGCCCTCATCAACTCTGAATATTTTCCATAATTTTTTTGGCCAATTTGTTGATGAAAATGGTATTAAATGGTTTAATTTACATTTCTCTTATTACCTTTGTGCTTGAACAGTTTTTAATATTTATTACTGCATTAGTCTTTGAATTGCCAGACATGTCCTTTGTGTATTTCTATCTGTGCATTCCTTTTTTATTGATTATATATACTCTTTATATATGAAGGATAGCATCCTTTACCAGTCATTTTGTAACAGTTTTTCCTATGTGTTTTTAAATTCAGCACATGAAATTTTCTTGTATAGAGTTTCCACATTTTTATATATTCAGATCGATTAATCTCTGTTTACAGATTCCCTCTTTGGTGTTATATCTTTTCCATTTCACAACTGTTATATTTGCCTTTTATATTTCTTATTTTTTCACGTTTTTTACATTTCACTCTTTAATTCACAATGACCTTATTTTTGTTATATTGTTTAGAACAAGGATCTAACATTTTTCTAGTCGTGACCAATTATCTCAGAAGTTGAGCAATTCTCTCTTTGGTTTGAATTACTACCTCTTTAGTGTATTCAGATGTTTTACCTGTGTGCTTTGTATACTCTTTCAATGCCATGCTAGCTAAACTTATACCATTGTAACAGTACTTTAAGTCTTGTGACTACATTATTTTAATATATAGTATCAATACTCTCTCTTTTAAAAGTTTTATTGTATTTTATGAAAAAGAAATGTCTTGGCTCCCTTCCTCCCTCTATCCCTTCTAATCTTCCAGATGTCTTTCTCACTCTTACTGAGGTTCAACAAGAATTTTCTTGTAATGAATGGGATGACATCAGATTTATTTATAAGAGATTTGATACTTTCACATTACTCATTCTTCTCATCCAGTAATGGATAAAGTGTCACACTTCAACCATAGTGTTTTATGTTTTTCGGATTAAAGTTTTGTATAGGCCTTGCATCTTTCTTATTAATTCCTAGATAAATTACTTGGAATTAAACTCTGATCTCTGCTTTGTCCTCCACTGGCTGTATGATTTTAAACAAATCACTTAATGTTTCTGTACTTTTTCTCTAAGGTTCTTTCTAGCTCTATTTTTCTAAATATATTCAGCCCTTGAAATATTTCAGCCTCGTTTTTTTGGAGGGGGGCCTTTTCTGGTGGCTCAGACAGTAAAGAGTCTTCCTGCAATGCAGGAGACTTGGGTTCAATCCCTGCGTCAGGAAGATCCCTGGAGAAGGGAATGGCTCCCCACTTCAGTATGCTTGCCTGGAGAATTCATGGACAGAGGAGCCTGGCAGGCTACAGTCCGTGGGGATGCAAAGTGAAGTCACACAAAGTGACACGACTGAATATGTAATTGTTTAGTCACCAAGTTGCGTCTGACTCTTGTGACCCCATAAACTGTATGGACTGTAGCTTACCAGGCTCCTCTGTCCATAGGATTTTCCAGGCAAGAATACCGGAGTGGGTTGCCATTTATAATAGACCCTCAAAATATTTCAGTCTTACAATTTATATACTAGAAGGAGGGAAATAAAAGTTNGGGATGCAAAGTGAAGTCACACAAAGTGACACGACTGAATATGTAATTGTTTAGTCACCAAGTTGCATCTGACTCTTGTGACCCCATAAACTGTATGGACTGTAGCTTACCATGCTCCTCTGTCCATAGCATTTTCCAGGCAAGAATACTGGAGTGGGTTGCCATTTATAATAGACCCTCAAAATATTTCAGTCTTACAATTTATATACTAGAAGGAGGGAAATAAAAGTTTAAATGTAGTATAGTGGGTAAGATGTTACAAATTCTGTGTCTCCTTCTCTTTATCTTTTCCTGGTATAAGTTCAATGTGGTATTTTTATTGCTCAAAATGTTAACTTCTGGTCCTGAGTCTATCAAGTGTGATTAAGAATAAAGCATGACCTCACTCTGAAGGATGTGTCACCCCTCTGTTTTAGATGCTCGTTTTAACACTTCTGGTAGGGAGAACACATTTTTATGTTCAGGTTTATTTTGATCACAGATGACCTAACTTAAATATATTGAACCTGGTTGCATTTTCACATAGGCTCTTAATTTTCCTACTGATGAAAGAAAATAATTCACTTAAGTTGAAATCTGAAATGCTTATTGATTATGGAAAAGAAGGAAAATTAATGGCTGGGAATCCATGCCACAGTCCAGTTGGGCAGAGATTATGTTCCTGGTGGGGTGCTCAGAGTCACAAACTTCTGTTAGTCCCTCTTCATTTCTGCCACATAATGTATAACAACACTGGATTCTCAGAAGTAACTGAACTCGCAGAAATAGCTCATGAAGTTATTTTCTATCGAAATGGCTTGCGCTCTTTAGACTAAATGCTCTTTCACTAGGACGTTATTAATATATGTCTTTGACAGTGACTGCATTGAGAAGACAGCCTTTGCAAAACACTTCTGTCATCCCTCCGAGTATGGGCCTTTTATGACAGATTGTTGTGTATCTGAAGGAGCTATTGTGTCAACAAAGGGCAGCATAATGAGTCTAAAACTCTGACTCAATGGAACAAATGTGTTTTAATGGCGTGCATTTTATTTTAAAAGGATGTACCAAAATAGAGCAAGAGTCTGAAAGCAGGGCATTATTTTATAATGAAAGACTAATACAGCGGTAGTTCTAAGTGAGAATGTAACTGGGAATGAAACTTGACTTAGGGTGGATAAAATCATTTCCATCAGCAAACCACAAATGCTCTAGGAGAGTTATCTGCAATGGTATGCGTGTGTGCTAAGTCGCTTCAGTCATGTCCGACTCTGTGCGAACCCGTGGACTACAGCCTGCCAGGCTCCTCTGTCCATGGGGATTCCCCAGGCAAGAATACTGGAGTGCATTGCCATGCCCTCCTCCAGGGAATCTTCCCTACCCAGGGACTGAACCCATCTTTTTTGTCTCCTGCATTGGCAGGTGAGTGCTTGACCACCAGCGCCACCTGGGAAGCCCCTGCAGTGGTAAGGAGACAAAATTTAAAGGGGTACAGACCCCCAGAAATGTTTTACTGCAGTTCACCCAGTGAAATGTAGGATTATGTGGGATATAAGACTGCCTTCCAATGGCACTCAAAACACCTAACAGCTTGTTCTGGGCTTGCAAAATCACATTTACTGAAGTGCCACACAAGCAATCCTAGAATAGCCTGTTTCTGTCAATGTCTAAATTCTACTTAGGAGGTATGCTGTAATCTTGAGGGAGACAGTTAAGTTTGGAGACTGCGATAAATTTTCTGATGTGTTTAGTGCTAAGGGGTATATTTGTAAAGCTCAGGACACCAAACTCGTATGTAATAGGTAGATGTTACATAATAACCGTTTCATTGAAACTAACATCACTGAACTTCTGGAATTGATTTTTCAGGACTGTTTTGGTAAGAAATTTGCATTTTGGTAAGAAATTTGCATTTTATGGGAATATGTCATAGATATCTTCTGCATTTGGATTTTCTAATTTTTTAGAGTCCCAAGTTTGAGAGGTTGGAAATCCTGTTTGTGTGTACTTACACACCAAAAAATTAGGCACGTGCTGTCAACCTGCGGATTATGACTATTTTTTTTTACTATCTGTCATGATCCATGTTTATTATTATTTATTTATATTTTTACTGGGGTATAGTTGTTTTACAGTTTTGTGTTAGTTTCTGCCGTACAACGAAGTGAATCAGCTGTTTGTATACATATATCTCCTTCTTCTTACAGCCCCGCTTCATACCATCCGTCTAGGTCATCTCAGTACTGAGCTAAGCTCACTCAGCTATACATACAGTAGGCTCCCACCAGCTATCAGACAAAAAGAAAGCTGACTTTTTTTTTTTTCGGGGGGGTGGGGGGCTTGCATCTACTGGCTGAAAACAATAGCATCTCTATTCCAACAAAGGCCCTTTGGGAGACAGAACTCTTTTGGCAAGACAAAATAGAGGAAACTGAAAGAAGGGTAGGACTCCTGAATTGTCACTTAAGACATTTTATTTTCTGGGCAGGGTTTCCTGTTGACCCCAAGTCACCTTTTAAGTCTCTTACCGTCTCCTCTTTCCTGCTTAGATTGCTGCAGTGTCCTTTCTGGCTTCTTCTGCAAATCTGCTCTTCTTAAATGCATGGGGTGGTCCTTTTCTGGTTCCTTGAGAGTCCTCCTTTTAGCTACCAGTAACCTTACATAAGGCAGCGATGGCTTTTTAGAAGTACTTAGGATTTGCGACTTCTTGGGGTGGGAGTTTGGGAAGAGAGAAATCACTCCAAGCGTTAGGATGAGTACTGCTAATTGAGCACCGCAATAGTGGATCCATGGACTTTTATGCATAGTAATCTCCTGAGTAAGGTATGTTACCCTGAAGTGCAATCCTGGGTGCTCTTTCGCAGATGGCTTATAGATTTGATACAGAACGGGAGTTCCATGATCTGAAGCTGAAGAACGGTAAAGCCAAATGCATATTTTCCAGCCTCAGATGTTGCTGGGAATGTGATCCACCTTTAAGAAAGTAATACGGACCCAGCTATGAGTCCTTCCGTGTAGGAGGTTTCTGTTCTTACAGCACGGCTATATGCTATCACTCCAACCAGGTTATTCACCGATGAAGAGCAGGAACTGTGACCCACCTGTCTCTGCATTGTACCTGAAACAATGCCTCCCATTAAAGCACAGATGGCTGTGGCCCAGTGAATTGAGTAGATACTCAAATGCTGGTTGAAATGAGAGGGAAAAAAATTAAAAAACCATCTCCTCTCCATTCCAAGTTCCTGAACCCTGTGTTTATCTGTGTGATTATTCTTCCCCATGGAATTATTCGGAGGATGCAAGAAAGACATTCTTGTCAGTTGGCCCCAGAAAAAAGAAGGGCAGAGGTTAATGAGGGAACAGGGAGAGTCAAAATTTGAGGCTGAAGAGGCATCCCCAGGCTGGTGAGGTGGATGGGGAACCGACCAAGTAGTGGGGTGTCTCCATCAGCGTGGGGGCTGCCACGGGAGGTCGTGGCCAGTTCCATGCAAAGTCCTAGGAGTGAGCTTCTCTCCACTGACTTCCAGACTGTTTCAGTGAACAGAAAGGAGTCTTTTGTTCTTTGCCAAACTGAGCATTCCAGCGCCTGCTGTGGCGAGGTCAGATCTGTGAGTGATGGAGAGGTTCATTTAGGGAAAAGGCATCTTTGTTGGAAATGGAATAGGTCAAGGGTGAAAAGGTGAGGCGAGGCAGATGGTGTTTTGTATATTGTCACTTCCCATTATCTAAAACATCACTGGTGAATAGCAAATGCTTAATACTAAGCTGTTGAGGGAAGGCCTGATGAATCTTTAGGGCATTGTTTGCTGTGTGCGTGTGAGCCTGCTCAGTCCCTCAGTCGTGTACGGCCCTTTGCGACCTCATGGACTATAACCCGCCAGACTCCCCTGTGCATGGGATTTCCCAGGCAAGAATACTGGAGTGGGTTGCCATTTCCTTCTCCAGAGGATCTTCCCAACCCAGGGATAACCTGCGTCACCTGATTCCCTATGTGTCACTGCTGCTGCTGCTGCTAAGTCACTTCAGTCGTATCTGACTCTGTGCGACCCCATAGACGGCAGCCCAAAAGGCTCCCCCGTCCCTGGGATTCTCCAGGCAAGAACACTGGAGTGGGTTGCCATTTCCTTCTCCAATGCATGAAAGTGAAAAGTGAAAGGGAAGCCACTCAGTCGTGTCCGACCCTCAGCGACCCCATGGACTGGAGCCCTCCAGGTACCTCCGTCCATAGGATTCTCCAGGCAAGAGCACTGGAGTGGGGTGCCATAAGAGGGTTAAACTTTTTCTATACTCTCTCGAATTCTTCACTAGAGAGGGACCATTTTTCTTTCCAGAGTGAAGCTTAGCACCAGAAAAAGAGTCTGTTTTATTGAAAATATACTGAAGGCAGCTTCCATAGTTGGCATTTTCTTTTTGCATCTAAGTGAGTTTCAGAGTGCTTTCTGAAGGTGCTGGTTAAGATGACTCTCACAGGGTAACCAGAAGGCCAACACTGCTCATGTCCAGGCTAGACAAAGATAGCAACAATGTGCTTCCAGGCTGCCTCCTAGGCTAAAATACTCATTGGCACCGTAAACGCTTGTCCGTATTTAAAAATTACTGTAGCCTGTAATTTCGCAGCTAAATGTGGCTGTGTTGGTATTGGCATCAGTTTAACTCAGTCTCTTTTTCCCAATGCATTGCTCACTCACACGTTTGTAACCCCAGATGGTGACACAGGAAATATTTCCAACCTGGAAACATAATAAAGAGAAGTCCTCCTTCAGAAAGACAGCTGGAAACCTGCTTTAGCAGTTTCTTAGCAATCTTTGGGTTTACCTTTAAATGTTTTTTTTGGAGGGGGTTTGATTTTGATTGTATTAGGTCTTTGTTGCTGCACACGTGCTTTCTCTAGTGGCAGTGAACAGGGTCTGGTACAGTGGTGGTACAGGCTCTTCGTGGTGGTACAGTGGCTTCTCATTGCGGAGCATGGGTTCTAGGCACTCGGGCTTCAGAAGTTGTGGCTCGAGGGTTTAGTTTCTCTGCAGTATGTGGAATCTTCTCATACCGGGGATTGAATCTGTGTCCCGTCATTGGCAGGCAAGTTCTTACCTACTGCACCACTGGGGTTTACCCTTTGAGTCATTTGAACTTAAATAAAGAAAATTAAATAAATTTGCTCAACAGTAGAGATCTGAGCACATGATGGAAAAATTGGAGACAGGCCATTGAGAAGCATTTATTTATAAGCCCCAATGGCTCAAGAGGTAAAGAAGCCACCTGTAATGCAGGAGCTTCAGGAGACGTGAGTTCAGTTGCTGGATCCGAAAGAAGTCCTGGAGAAGGAAATGGCAACCAACTCCAGTATTCTTGCCTGGAAATTCCATGGATAGAGGAGCCTGGCGGGCTACAGTCCACGGGGTAGCGAAGAGTTGGACACGACTGAGCACACTCACGTGAAACAGTGCACACTGTTTGCCACTTCCCCTGCGGTTCTGCCAGGTGCTGTCTCAGGCCTGGGAGCAGAGAGTATGGATTAGGCAGCCACCCACCCTTGAGAGGGCTCACAAAATTAATTTATTCCTCTCCAAGGGAATTAAGCTTATGAGAAGATCTGACATTTGGGAAAGTTTTTATTCTTTTTTACCAGTCTCTATGCAATACCCTTTATATCCTGTCTAGTCTCTATATTATATGTGCAAGTGGTGGTGATGGTTTAGTCACTAAGTCATGTCCAACTCTTGCAACCCCGTGGACTGTAGCCCACCAGGCTCCTCTGTCCTTGAGATTCTGCAGGCAAGAATACTGGAGTGGGTTGCCATTCCCTTCTCCAATATAGTCCAAGACACGTATTCTGCTTGCCGGTTGGGACAGCCCTGTCAGAAGAATTCTGGAGATGTGGAAATTCTAGCTTTGAGGGAATGAATACACTGTGCGAAAGCCCCCAGAAGGAGTCAAGGGTAGCCCCAGGTCACGTTAACTCCAGCAAATGTTCTTTGGTCTAAACCAAGTTGACCCCTGCTGCTATACACTCTGCACTTTTGTTGATGCTGAACAAGTCCATCAAGCCATGCTCTGGTGAGGGGAAGAGCTGAAATAGCAGGATTTTAGAGTTATCTAAAACCCAGCACTGCTCTGGGTTTCTGCTTCTTCCTNTCACTAAGTCATGTCCAACTCTTGCAACCCCGTGGACTGTAGCCCACCAGGCTCCTCTGTCCTTGAGATTCTGCAGGCAAGAATACTGGAGTGGGTTGCCATTCCCTTCTCCAGTATAGTCCAAGACACGTATTCTGCTTGCCGGTTGGGACAGCCCTGTCGGAAGAATTCTGGAGATGTGGAAATTCTAGCTTTGAGGGAATGAATACACTGTGTGAAAGCCCCCAGAAGGAGTCAAGGGTAGCCCCAGGTCATGTTAACTCCAGCAAATGTTCTTTGGTCTAAACCAAGTTGACTCCTGCTGCTATACACTCTGCACTTTTGTTGATGCTGAACAAGTCCATCAAGCCATGCTCTGGTGAGGGGAAGAGCTGAAATAGCAGGATTTTAGAGTTATCTAAAACCCAGCACTGCTCTGGGTTTCTGCTTCTTCCCTTGAGTGGTTGGATACCTTCTTGTGTCGGCCGCAGTGTTCATGTAGGGCTTGCTTAGAAAAAGACCAATCTTGGTTTCTTGAGAACCTGTTAAACTATCAATCATTTTTCACTGATGCAAACATATTAGCCTGGTGTCAAGAAAAGGTATTTATTTTATTCTGGGAAGAAAACCTTGAAACTTATATTTAATTTTTCTTTAACTCTTTAAAAAGGAATGAGATAATTTTCAGTAATTATATCTCCTGGAGCTACTGCATTCGTTTTAAGAATTCCAAGTTTGATATTATCTCAATTTACTGTATTTCTCTAATGCATATGGGTAGCCATAAACTTGATAAATTGAGGGTTTTGACAAACTAATAAAATGATAAGACTCACTATCAGAAGATACCAGGAGAGTACAGTGACCCTTGGACTACAGGTACTTGAACTGCATGGGTTCATATATACAAGGATTTTTTCCCATAAATATAAATAAATATGAATTTCTTTTTCACATTAATCATTTGGTTTTTAATGTCCAGTGTTAGTAATGGGTATAACGTCTACAGTGTTTTGTATCATATAAGACAATAATGTAGGTACTGGGACTTTCCTGGTGGGCCAGTGGTTAAGACTCTGTCCTTCCAATGCAGAAGGTACAAGTTCAATCCTTGGTTGGAGAATTAATCCCACATGCCTCGTGGCACAGTCAAATACCAAATAAATGAAAATAATGATGTAGGTACTGATATAAGATGATTCGTCTAATAAACAGACAACAGACATTTATGGTATTGATAATAAAGTAATGTAAATGTATTTTCCTTATAGTTTTCTTAACAGCATGTTCTTTCTCAAGCTTATTACTTTATTGTAAGTATATAGTGTATAGTATAGTACATACAAAATATGTGTTAACCATTTACGTGATTGATAAGGCTTCTGGTCACCAGTNTAATAAACAGACAACAGACACTTATGGTATTGATAATAAAGTAATGTAAATGTATTTTCCTTATAGTTTTCTTACAGCATGTTCTTTCTCAAGCTTATTACTTTATTGTTTAAGTATATAGTGTATAGTATAGTACATACAAAATATGTGTTAACCATTTATGTGATTGATAAGGCTTCTGGTCACCAGTAGGCTATTAGTGATGCTTCAGAGGAGTCAAAAGATATCCTTGGATTTTCAACTCTGCGAGGAGTCAACGCTTCAACTTCTGCATAGTTCAAGAATCAGCCGTTTTTTCCTGTATCTGTTACTCTCTAGTTATCTCTAAAGCCTTCATCTCTATTCTTTGGGTGCAGAGTCAAGAGACGGGTGCTTCATTTATAACTCAGTAATACTGGAGTGCCGTCCCTTGAGGACGTGACATGCCATGCTTGCTATTAGATGCTCCTTAACACTGCACTGTTTTATTTAAGCATTTTGAAAAGTGTGGCTCCACTGTTTACTTTGTTTCATTGAAAGTTAAAAGGAAACCCTCTCCCTCACACATAATTGTAAGATACGGTTGGGTGTGTGTCTTATCGCTGAGCAGAGTGGATTCAGGGCATACGTTTCTAGCTGCGATATGCTCTAGAATGTGGAATTCCCCGATGACTGGAAGGATGTGGAGTATTCTTCGGAGCACCGCCTCATGTATTTAACGTATAGCTTGTTTTGTCTGGGGACTGCGCCTCAGAACTCTGCCATCTGCAGTGGGTGGCAACTGAAACCCAGTCTGAAAGAATTCATCTGTTAATTTTCTTTCTTTCTTTGACTTGATGACACCATTGTGGTTACTTCTCCTCCCTCTCCAATCAATAACATCTCATTTTCCATTATTACATCTTAAGTATATTGCTGTGGTTGCAAGCTGTTACATTTTCATTTTGGAAATATGATAGCTGGGAAAAAAATCTGTCTGGGAAAAAATAGTAGGAATTCAAATTCTCCAGACAGGGTGGTCTTTCCGATGAATTAGTGCTTCAGGAGAGCAACTCCACCTGCCTGCATTTCTCAGTTTAGCTCATCTGGATGTGTTACCGTTTTGTGGATGGAGATGCTGTAACACGGGCCTGAAGCCTCCTGCCCTCATAGGATCGATGTAATTCTCAGAGTCCTGAGTCCTGACTCTGTTCTTCCCTATTGCTTCTTTTAAGCCTGCTTTTGAAAGATTATCAAGGGATTTTTACAAGGGATCTTATTCCTATTTGGCCATCAGTAAAACCCATCCAGGATTTTTTGTGTTGTTCTCTACCTAACGTTGGAGTGGCAGGGCTCATACAATGACTAGACTTTAAGTCATAACTTGTTCTTTTGGCAAATGGATGAAATCTGGAGGGTAGTTTCCTGTGTTTCTCTGTGTTGGTGTTTTTAATGTCTTGGTTGATCTCTAAGGGACACCGTTTTGGGTGGGGAGGGAGAGAGTATTCTTGCTTTTTAGCCATGCATTTTATTTTTACTTTATTTAGGTATACGTATTAATGCATTGCAGTAAATTTATGAAGTTATACAGCCATCACTGCAATGCAATTAGAGCTCCTGGTGTTATACAGTAGCTTCCCTCTATCTATATATTTTGCACATGGTAGTGTGTATAGGCGGAGAAGGCAATGGCAACCCGCTCCAGTACTCTTGCCTGGAGAATCCCATGGTCGGAGGAGCCTGGTGGGCTGCAGTCCATGGGGTCTCTTAAGAGTCGGACACGACTGAGCGACTTGACTTTCACTTTTCACTCTCATGCATTGGAGAAGGAAATGGCAACCCACTCCAGTGTTCTTGCCTGGAGAATCCCAGGGGTCAGGGGAAACTGGTGGGCTGCCGTCTATGGGGTCGCACAGAGTCAGACACGAGTGAAGAGACTTAGCAGCAGCAGCAGCAGCAGCAGTGTGTATAGGGGGCTTCCCTGTTGGCTCAGTAGTGAGGAATCCACCTGCCGCGCAGGGACCCGGATTCCATCCCTGGGTCAGGAAGATCCCATGGAGAAGAAAATGGCAATCCGTTCTTAATATTCTTGCTTGGGAAATCCCACGGACAGAGGAGCCAGATGGGTTCCAGTCCACGGGATCACGAAAGAGTAGGATACAACCTAGGGATTAGACAACAACAAGTGTANGAAAATGGCAATCCGTTCTTAATATTCTTGCTTGGGAAATCCCACGGACAGAGGAGCCAGATGGGTTCCAGTCCACGGGATCACGAAAGAGTAGGATACAACCTAGGGATTAGACAACAACAAGTGTATATATGTCAATACTACTCTCTCTAGCCATCCCACCCTCTCCTTAGGAAAAAGAAAAAGAAAAGCTCCTGTTTGAAAAATCGTATGGGATCCTTTTTTGAGG
>SJYW01044159.1:4194-29273 GCA_006410735.1 Raphicerus campestris
CAACCAGAGATTTATGTGCAGGGCTGTCTGACTCCAACCTCCAGGCCCTAAACCATTACTCTTTAGGAAAGAGTAAACAAACATCTTTCTTCCAGGTGGCATGACAGAGGAGATATAAGGTGATTGCTAGCTTTCAGATGGATGGGAGGAGAGTCAAATAAATGCTGCTAACTATGGCAAGGCACCCATGGAGCTCTTGCAAAGATAAGGATGCCCTTGATGGTGAAAGCAAGCCATGAGATCACTGGTGATACCAGGCCCTGCAGACACACACCTGGCTTAAGGAAAATACATTCTTTATACACATAAGAATACTGAAAGAAACAATGTGATAAATGTGCTTTATACTAGACTTAATGTTGTTTTACACATCACAGACCCAAATTTAGCCTGAATTTTTAACACATGGATCTGTTAAACAGGTTCACCGTCCACTGTATCAATGGAATTTTCCTGTCTGCTCTAATAGGCTATTTAAATGCAGTGAGGGCTATTTCTGAACATCTTGTGTCATTTAAGTACCATATACACCAGAATTTCTAAATCTCAATAATGCTTCAGTACAGATTATTTCTCCTGATGGGAAAATTAAATATAAATGTATGGTTAACTACAGAATCTGGCCACACAGAGGATTTTACTTACATAATCCTTAAACCAGAGGACAGTGAGATTGCAGTTGTCATGGGAGATTTTTCCTTAAGCTTCCTCTATTTGCACTGAGCTAATATTCTCCTTTTTTTTTTAATTGAAGTATAGTTAATTTACAATGTTGTATTAGTTTCAAGTGTACAGCAAATGATTCAGTTATACACACACACTCTTTCAGATTCTTTTACTAAAAGATATTGAGTAGTTTCCTGTGCTATACACAGTCGGTGCTTACTTTTTACCCATTTTATATAGAGTAGTGTGTATATGTTATCCAAAATTCTAATGTATCCCTCCTCTCTTTCCTTCCCCCCGGTAACCATAAATTGTTTTCTAAATCTGTGAATCTATTTCCATTTTGGAAATAAGTTCATTTGAGCCATATTTTAGGTTCCATATATAAGTGATATCATATATTTGTCTCTCTGTCTGGCTTACTTCACTTAATATGATAATCTCTAGGTGAAAAACTGGAAAAGACTTGGATGCTTGAAAAAGACCTTGATGCTGGGAAAGATTGAAGGAGGAGAAGGGGATAACAGAGGATGAGATGGTTGAATGGCATCACCGACTCGATGGACATGAGTTCCAAGCTCTAGAAGTTGATGATGGACAGGAAAGCCTGGTGTGCTGTAGTCCATGGGGTCACAAAGAATCGGACATGACTGAGCGACTGAACTGACTGACTAATAGAAGTCCATCCACATTTCTTCTGAAATCAGTTTTCATCTTCTTTATGACCTTTTAAATCATCTCATCCTACAACTAATGACACAATACACTAAATAATGCCTAAAAGATAGCCGTATCAAGTTCAAACATGGAACTAAAACATGCCCATTACTTCCAAGTACAGAAGAAAACCATCCTATAAATTTCAAAATGTGGAACATTTTTATTATGGAAAATTTTCAAAACACACGTAAGTAGACATAATAGTATAATATGCCCACACATACCCATCAACTAGCTCTGTCATTCTCGGGTCATGTGTTCATCCCATTCTCATCAGTATTTTTTAGAAGGCATTCTTTAAGCAAAACAAAGCTTACACACTGTTTCTTGGCCTTTTGGCTAAGATCAAGCATAAAACAAACCTCACATTAAAATATCAGTAGAGTCTGAAATTGGTATTTTATAATAGCATGATATAAAGTGACAATATCAGACTTCAGTCTTGTGGTACCCATCGTGGGGTATCTTAAAGCAAGAACATCTGCTCCATTTCAAAACTACTCTAGATAGTAACTCATGCTTGCAACAAATCAAGATGTGAAAGTGCTAATTGCTTGTGAGTCAGCTCTAAAGAACACTAATCTTTTCTCATACACTTACTGCATTCATGTGAAATACAAAGACCAAGATGGAAAGAGTGGTCTGGAGCCAACACCGTGTACATGATGACAGCATGTGACCCAAACCAGGAAAATAAATATGTAAACAGTCTGCATCCTACCACACCAGCGTTAACACCACAGCTCCCAAATTTTGCTTCTCATCATCCTCATCCCTGCCATCACCATTTAAGGCTGATCTACTCTACCCTACATCCTGTGCTAAGCACTTCACAGATCTCTTTAATCTCCAGCAAAATAAGCACTTTAATCATCAATTTGCAGATGGAGAAATGGAGGCTTAGAGATATTAGATTACTTGTTCAGCAGAGTCTTGATTATAAACCAGGTCCTCCTGACTTCAAAATTTGCATTCTTTTCCTATAACACATTTTGGTTCCAAACATCATTAATATAAACACACATACATATGCACACACACACACACACACACACACAAATAAAATCCTCGCCTCTTCTGAATCTCTAGTGTTAATGAATGATAAGTACCTGTGTAATATCTGATTAAAATCTGAGTCTATGAAGTCCTTTACCAACTTGATAACTTTTTTATGAATTATTAAGGGACTAAACAAATCAATGCTGCAGTCCAGGGGGTCACAGAGTCAGACACGACTGGTGACCAAACAACAGTAAACAAGTCAAGGAGCTGAAGCCACACCAGTCAGTTCACACAGGCTCTGCACCCTCCATCACACTTCAGACCACCTTGCCTATTAGGGAACAACTCTGGGTGTCCATGTTTCCCAGAGCAGGTGGGTCATGAAGTTTGGTAGCTGTGACTCTTTAGTGCCATCAGAGAACAACCCTGGGATTTTCCTGGCAGTCCAGGGATTAAGACTCCATGCTCCCAAAGCATGAGGCATGGGTTCAATTCCTGGTTAGGGAACTAAGATCCTGCATGCCACACAGTGCAGCCTAAATAAATAAATAAGGAAGAAAGATTTTTTAAAAAAGAACAGTTTTCACATCAACTTGGAAGTGCTTACAAGAAGATATTTCCAGACGCAACTGTCAGCTTAATTTTCCTGAGTTATTAGTGGTTTGTAAGTCCAAGTAGTAAAAGATCCTCTGATACTCACCCTCTTGTACTGAAATCAGCTGAAAAGGGATTTGGAAAGATTCTGACAGGTAACTAATGAAAGCTTACAAAAGAGAAAGCACTCTGAGATAGTTCACTGGGGGCTAGCAAATGCAAACTCCTTTGAATTTAATTCTTTGAAGGAAATATTTAATTAACAATTTTCTTGAACAATGAATGAAACCTTCCAATGGTACCAACAAGTGGTACAGGGATGACCCTGCTTTGATGTACTAAAACATAAGATCATCCATATGCACCAATGCTTCTGGTTCATTCCAAAAGAAAATCATCATGATTATTTTGACTGCCAACTATGCTCATTCTCCAAGCCCTAAATTATAATATTACTCCAATATTAGGCCCTTATATAGTCCTGAGTAATCAGCTAGGCTTCTTGCGTTCCAAACTCTGAACTTTAAAAGAGCTTATTAAATATTCTTATCATTTTCTATACTACTTACCATCTTATCTCAAATAAACTTTTCCTCCCAACTTAAGTCTGTACTACTCTCTCAATCACCTACATAATGGAATTTATTATCTTGAAACTTTTCCATTGAACTTGGTTTCCCTAGATATTAAAAAAGCAAAACAATTCCAGGATATGTTTAATCATTATCTTGCTTTTCCTCTTTTGATGGACTGATCTGGGTAAGAAAAGGCACAATGATTTATGATTTTCTAAATGTCTACTGCATGTTACAGATATGTTAATGCCAGCACATCAAAACAGAGCTATCAAAATGTAAAACTTTTTTTCCTGCCAATTAGTATGCTCTACTGATCAAACCAGTCATTCCTAAAGAAAATCAGCCCTGAATATTCACTGGAAGGACTGATGCTCAAGCTGAAGTTCCAATACTTTGACCACCTCATGCGAAGTGGTGACTCACTATAGAAAAGACCCTGATCCTTGGAAAGACTGAAGGCAAAAGGAGAAGGGGACGGTAGAGGATGAAATGATTACATAGCATCACTGACTCAATGGACATGAATATGAGCAAACTCCAGGAGATAGTGAAGGACAGCTGAGCCTGGCATGCTGCATCCATGGGGTCACAAAGAGTCTTAGGCACTTAGGAACTGAAAACCAAAAAACAACAACAAAAGCCCTACTCACAGTCCTGACTTTATTCTATGCCTAATTAACACTCCAGTTATGGAGCAGGGATGGTGGCTATACTGCATTAATTGTTATGTGTATTGACTATTTCTATAATTAGGAAAAAATATAGATATTTTCAGAAAACCTGTTGGAAGTCACTTTAATGCTAAAGACCATTATTTCTCTACCACCAAATCATCAGTATAAAGAACTCATGATACTATATTGAAGATACTGAGATCATGGCTGTCATTGTTAAAATTTAATTGAAGAGGAACTTCCCTGGTGGCTCACTGGTTAAGACTCTATATTCCCAATGCAGGGGGCTTGGCTTCAATCCCTGGTCAGG
Source organism: Raphicerus campestris (assembly GCA_006410735.1). Classification (NCBI taxonomy): domain Eukaryota; kingdom Metazoa; phylum Chordata; class Mammalia; order Artiodactyla; family Bovidae; genus Raphicerus; species Raphicerus campestris. Next base: position 8,739 of record SJYW01044159.1, read on the forward strand.
GAACTAGATTCCAAGGGCCACACCTAAGAACCCACATGATGCTCTTAGTAAGACCCAGTGCACCCGAATAAATTTTCTAAAAATTTAACTGAATATTTCATGGGCATCTCTAAGGTAAGATACAATTTTATAGATTTTTAAGTATATGCTACTTAATACATTAATTTTGGAAATTTATATTCAAGATTTTGAGAGTGAACCTTCTCACTGCCTTGTACTCAAGAGAACATGATAAATATCATTATGATCATTTTAGAGAGGTTAAAACATACTACACAGCTCCTTACTGACAGAAGAGGGGGTCAACACCCTGGTTAGCCTACCTCCAAAGCCCAGGGTGGTTTTTCCACCAGTCACACAGTTCTTCAAAAGTCCCATGATTTCTTTTTTTCTCTTGAGCATAGGGCTAAATTATCAGGTCTCCTCTGACTCCCAGCTCAATTGGTAAAGAAAGTGAAAGTGAAGTCACTCAGTCATGTCCAACTCTTTGTGACCCCGTGGACTGTAGCCTACCAAGCTCCTCTGTCCATAGGATTCTCCAGGCAAGAATACTGGAGTGGGTTGTCATTTCCTTCTCCAGGGGATCTTCCCGACCCAGGGATCAAACCTGGGTTTCCCGCACTGGAGGCAGACGCTTTAACCTCTGAGCCACTAGGGAAGCCCAATTGGTAAAGAACCTGCCTGCAATGCAGGAGGCCCTGGTTCGACTCCTGGTCAGGAAGATCGGCTGGAGAATGGATGGGCTATCCACTCCAGTATTCTTGGGCTTCCCTTGTGGCTCAGCTGGTAAAGAATCCACCCGCAATGCGGGAGACCTGGGTTCGATCCCTGGGTTGGGAAGATCCCCTGGAGAAGGGAAAGGCTACCCACTCCAGTATTCTTGCCTGGAGAATTTCACTGACTGTGTGGTCCATGGGGTCACAAAGAGTCAGACATGACTGAGCGATTTTCACTCACTCATTCACTCCTCTGACTCCCACCAAGCTCTCAAATTCCCTAAAGCGAAGGCAATTTCCAAATAAAAACTATTCCAATCAAGAGAGAGAATAACACACAAATCTTAAAAGTCCAAAGCCTTTTTCAGTTAACTCTACTTTGAGAGTCCCAAAGTGGGAAAATACTGCAAAGTTCCCTGAATCCTCATTATCCCTATCACCACCCCCTCCTCTGCCCACAACAAGCTCACAGCCAAATTGCTGGCAACCTCTGGCATTCCATGAGCCTCCTCTACGCCTCCTGTTCACTGCTCTGATACTCATGTCCTTCTGAAGCCCAGTCCTCCATTCAACTCTCCCTGAGATCTCTCCCTGCAAACACGATCCTCCCCCACCCACCCCACCACATGAACCTTAGCACCTTCTCAGCCATGTTTGAATGGAAAGAGAAATGACCTGGAGATCCAATGATCTTGGGGTCTAATGACCTGGATTCAAATTCAGTTTCTCCCACTGCAGAATCCCCAGTTACTTAAGCTCTCTGCATCTCACTGCACTATAGGACCAGCAATACCTACATCATAGCTGCATAAATAAGGTCATGCACTTTGACCTACCCTGAGGAGGGTGTCTGGCATATTCTAAGACCCCAATGACTGTTAAAAGATGCATCTCTTTTCTCCTGCTTACTCACTTTCTTACAGATGCTTATGAATCTGCATTCTCTGTCTCCAGCTGAATTGCAAATAACTAAAGTACAGACATCATTCTAATGTCTCTTTACCTCTTACAAAACATTTGGCACACAGTTGTTTATTCCCAAGTAGTGTCTGACTATTTGCAGCCCCATGAATTGCAACACACCAGGCTCCTCTGTCCATGGGATTTCCCAGGCAGGAATACTGGAGTGGGTAGCCATTCCCTTCTCCAGGGGATATTCCCAACCCAGGGATGGAACCCACATCTCCTGCACTGGCAGACGGATTCTCTTACCACTGAGCCACCAGAGAAGCCCTTGGCACACAGTAGGGACACAATAACTGCCAGCTAAATGACAGACATGAAAGGCTTCTGAGAGGAAAGAAACCATAAAACAGCTTAACAATCAAACATTTATTTTTGTATTTAAGGATCTGTTTCACTNCAAGAATACTGGAGTGGGTTGTCATTTCCTTCTCCAGGGGATCTTCCCGACCCAGGGATCAAACCTGGGTTTCCCGCACTGGAGGCAGACGCTTTAACCTCTGAGCCACTAGGGAAGCCCAATTGGTAAAGAACCTGCCTGCAATGCAGGAGGCCCTGGTTCGACTCCTGGTCAGGAAGATCGGCTGGAGAATGGATGGGCTATCCACTCCAATATTCTTGGGCTTCCCTTGTGGCTCAGCTGGTAAAGAATCCACCTGCAATGTGGGAGACCTGGGTTCGATCCCTGGGTTGGGAAGATCCCCTGGAGAAGGGAAAGGCTACCCACTCCAGTATTCTTGCCTGGAGAATTTCACTGACTGTGTGGTCCATGGGGTCACAAAGAGTCAGACATGACTGAGCGATTTTCACTCACTCATTCACTCCTCTGACTCCCACCAAGCTCTCAAATTCCCTAAAGCGAAGGCAATTTCCAAATAAAAACTATCCCAATCAAGAGAGAGAATAACACACAAATCTTAAAAGTCCAAAGCCTTTTTCAGTTAACTCTACTTTCCTAAGTTTGAGAGAGCCCCAAAGTGGGAAAATACTGCAAAGTTCCCTGAATCCTCATTATCCCTATCACCACCCCCTCCTCTGCCCACAAAAAGCTCACAGCCAAATTGCTGGCAACCTCTGGCATTCCATGAGCCTCCTCTACGCCTCCTATTCACTGCTCTGATACTCATGTCCTTCTGAAGCCCAGTCCTCCATTCAACTCTCCCTGAGATCTCTCCCTGCAAACACGATNGTGGGAAAATACTGCAAAGTTCCCTGAATCCTCATTATCCCTATCACCACCCCCTCCTCTGCCCACAACAAGCTCACAGCCAAATTGCTGGCAACCTCTGGCATTCCATGAGCCTCCTCTACGCCTCCTGTTCACTGCTCTGATACTCATGTCCTTCTGAAGCCCAGTCCTCCATTCAACTCTCCCTGAGATCTCTCCCTGCAAACACGATCCTCCCCCACCCACCCCACCACATGAACCTTAGCACCTTCTCAGCCATGTTTGAATGGAAAGAGAAATGACCTGGAGATCCAATGATCTTGGGGTCTAATGACCTGGATTCAAATTCAGTTTCTCCCACTGCAGAATCCCCAGTTACTTAAGCTCTCTGCATCTCACTGCACTATAGGACCAGCAATACCTACATCATAGCTGCATAAATAAGGTCATGCACTTTGACCTACCCTGAGGAGGGTGTCTGGCATATTCTAAGACCCCAATGACTGTTAAAAGATGCATCTCTTTTCTCCTGCTTACTCACTTTCTTACAGATGCTTATGAATCTGCATTCTCTGTCTCCAGCTGAATTGGAAATAACTAAAGTACAGACATCATTCTAATGTCTCTTTACCTCTTACAAAACATTTGGCACACAGTTGTTTATTCCCAAGTAGTGTCTGACTATTTGCAGCCCCATGAATTGCAACACACCAGGCTCCTCTGTCCATGGGATTTCCCAGGCAGGAATACTGGAGTGGGTAGCCATTCCCTTCTCCAGGGGATATTCCCAACCCAGGGATGGAACCCACATCTCCTGCACTGGCAGACGGATTCTCTTACCACTGAGCCACCAGAGAAGCCCTTGGCACACAGTAGGGACACAATAACTGCCAGCTAAATGACAGACATGAAAGGCTTCTGAGAGGAAAGAAACCATAAAACAGCTTAACAATCAAACATTTATTTTTGTATTTAAGGATCTGTTTCACTCTAGTGAAGCAGAACGTATTCTTTCAGTGTAGGACATATTCACTAAATTGCTTTGACATTTTTTAAAGAAAAGTTCCAGGAGTTTCCAAGATACTCTGATGAATGTGTTTCTAAGGGAACAAACCCTGTTGAATTAACCAAGGCAACATTCACTACACCAAGGGATACAAACAGTGCTCCTGGGTGACTCCAACCTTTAATCAAATAAAAATATGAAAGGACCTATAATTTCCTCCCTATTGCTTTTAGTTCTGCCACAGGAGCTAACTGCCTCTATAAAAACAGCAAGTGTTAAACTGCTGCACTACTTCACAGCTTTGCTTTGGAAAGAAGCGGGTGACAGGAACTCATAGTTGGTAACATGTTTTCACTAGCTTTTTTTCCTTCATCCACAAACATTGGTGGGTACTAAGTGCCAGGTACTGCTCTTGACACTGGGGATATAAAAGAGGAGTGAATACATAGTCCAAAATACTTGCCCAAAGTTTACATACCACTGCAGAAAGAAACAGCAATATGATGAAGATACCATGTACGAACTGATACCATGTACAAAATAGATCACTAATAAGAACCTACTGTATAGCTCAGGGAACCCTAATCAGGGCTCTGTGGTGACCTAAATGGGAAGGAAATCCAAACCAGAGGGGATATATGTATACCTATTGTTCACTTTCAGGGAAGGCAATGACGACCCACTCCAGTACTCTTGCCTGGAAAATCCCGTGGATGGAGGAGCCTGGTGGGCTGCAGTCCATGGGGTTGCTAGGAGTTGGACACGACTGAGCGACTTCACTTTCACTTTTCACTTTCATGCATTGGAGAAGGAAATGGCAACCCACTCCAGTGTTCTTGCCTGGAGAATCCCAAGGATGGGGGAGCTTGGCAGGCTGCCATCTATGGGGTCGCACAGGGTGGGACACGACTGAAGCGACTGAGCAGCAGCAGCAGCAGCAGGGTTCACTTTGCTGTACAGCAGAAACTAATACAACACTGTAAAGCAACTGAACCCCAATAAAAATTAATTTTACAAAAAAGATGAAGAAATAAAATAAGTAGTGTGTTAGACAGTAGTAGTTCTCAAGATGCAATAAAGAACCCAGAAAGCAGAGAAACAGAGTGAAGAAAGCTGAGGGTAGGGGAGAAGGCAGTAAGAAATCAGGTCAGAGAGATAAAGGGGAGCCGGATCATAACCCGGAGAGAGTGGTGGCTTTGACCACAGTGACGTGAGCATCACTGGAGAATGCTAAGAAGAGGCCTGCTGCACTCTGACCTCAGTGCTCTGGTAGTCTTGAGGTGTGTAAGTTGCAGGGGTCTGCAGCAGAAGCAGGAAGCCAAGTTGGAAAGCCAGTCCCATCACCAAGTGACTGATGATGATGGTCTGGATCAGAGAGAGAAGTGAGGGGCGCCCCAATTCCAGGTTCATTCTGAAAGCAGAGCTGATATGATTTATTGATGGACTGGATGTGGGGCAGGAAAGAGCAGAGTCTAGGATGACACAGTTTCTGCTTTCTGCCAGGTCTGCACACAAGATATGTGTGTGATCCCAGTGAATTCCAAGCTCCTTTCAATACATCTTCCTATGTTCCCAAAACACCTTCCCCAGCACACCATGTCTTAAACCACTGAACCAGCTCCTAGGGGACAGTAACCCATGTACCCTGCTGGTCTACCTCTTATTAGACACTGTGTGTTGTGTGCACATAATCCACACTGCAAATCGGTACAGTGGTAATTATTATCTCATCTTATGCTTTTGTTTTCTTTCATTTTTTCACTGAAGTAGAGTTGATTTACAATGTTGTGTTAATTACTGCTTTACAATAAAGTGATTCACACACACACACACATATATATATACATTCTTTATTTATATTCTTTTTCATTGTGGATTATCATAGCATGTTGAATATAGTTCTCGGTGCTATACAGGAGGACCTTGTTGTTTATCCGTTCTACATAAAGAAGCTTCCTTCGGCTAACCCCAACCTCCCATTCCATCCCCCTTCCAAGCCCCTCCCGTTGGTAACCACCTGTCTGCTTTCTGTGTCTCTGATTTTGTTTCTGTTTCATAGAAAGGTTCATTTGTATCGTGTTTTAGATTGCACGTGTAAGAGGTTTCATATGGTATTCATCTTTCTCTGTCTGACTCACTTCATTTAGAGTGATAACCTCTAGCTCCATTCCTGTTGCTACAAGTGGCATTATTTTATTCTTTTTCATATTCCATCTAGTATTAAAAAGACCTGAGGCTCAGCAGAGGTAGGTGATCTGCCTAAAGTTGGACCCAGAGAAGAGACCGCAAGTCTAAAGGGAGATGGAGGAACTTCTCTGGAGGTCCATTGGTTGAGACTTCACCTTCCAATGCAGGGGGCACGGGTTTGATTCCTAGTCAGGGAGCTTAGATTTCACATGCCCCTCAGTGCAGTCAAAAAATTAAAAAATAAAATAAATGGGGGGTCATATATTCCAATCCAGGAATTGTTGCCTGAAGGGAAAGTCACTAGACATCATATTTCTATTGAAATACAAAGTATTGCTACATCTTNGGTGATCTGCCTAAAGTTGGACCCAGAGAAGAGACCGCAAATCTAAAGGGAGATGGAGGAACTTCTCTGGAGGTCCATTGGTTGAGACTTCACCTTCCAATGCAGGGGGCAAGGGTTTGATTCCTAGTCAGGGAGCTTAGATTCCACATGCCCCTCAGTGCAGTCAAAAAATTAAAAAATAAAATAAATGGGGGGTCATATATTCCAATCCAGGAGTTTGTTGCCTGAAGGGAAAGTCACTAGACATCATATTTCTATTGAAATACAAAGTATTGCTACATCTTCATATTTCTCTTCATATTCCTTCATAGAGAACTCTGAAATCCAGATTNCATTGGAAAAGACTCTGATGCTGGGAGGGATTGGGGTCAGGAGGAAAAGGGGACGACAGAGGATGAGATGGCTGGATGGTATCACTGACTAGATGGACTTGAGTCTGAGTGAACTCCGGGAGTTGGTGATGGACAGGGAGGCCTGGCGTGCTGAGATTCATGGGGTCATAAAGAGTCAGACACGACTGAGTGACTGAACTGAACTACAGCTAGGAGTTCAATATAAAAAATATATATACAAATATATAATCATTTATGAATATTTTAATTCAAGAGATATGCTTTGGAGTAATTCACTGCCTAGGATTTCTCATACAGAATTAAATATACATTTCTCATGCTAAGTTGAATTAGCTTTTAAAAGTCTTTTCCACAATTAAAATAGACTATTATAATCTCTCACAAGCAGAGGCAGAAATTACTCCTACCAAATACTCTGAATACACACAGAACACAACATTAATGTCTGATAAACTAAACTCATGTTAATCACATCCACCTACCAAAACTCAATAGAACATAATAGAACATGCTGCCAGTTTTCATATGACTTGAAAATATCTTTATCTCTTAATCTTATTTATGGTAAATTTTATTCTTGGTGTTTTTAACAGAATGAAATATGTCAATCTTTTTGCTATGGTGCCTGCCTTGCTAGCTGGATCAGAAAAACTCTCCTCCTCTCCATCTCCTTATGTACATATTTACCTGTAGTTTCTGAGAACACCTATATTGTTCTTCTCTTCTGCACATCAATCCTCATTCTAGCTGTGATTTTTATATTTATACAGAGTGCATAAACACGGTATTTCTTTTTCCAAAATGATGAGCTGTTAACCCAAGTAGACATGCTGAATGGTTCAAACATATCTTTGGCCCATATCTCAACTTTCTATAATATTCCACGTATTGATATTGTTATGTTTGTAACATTTTAATACGTGATAAGACAAAGTCCATTCCCTTTCACTAAAAGTCTACCAGTCAGTGTTCAAGTCATATTTTGTGTTTGCAGTATTCTGACATCTGTTACGACAAGGTCTAGTTCCTCTCACCAAAATTTTCTGACTTACAGATTTAGTATTTTATTTTACATTTTAATCAGCCCTATATCTGTGGTTGCATCCCCTTTCTCCTTATTTTCTTGATGTGCATTCCAGTTTTTCTTGATTGCTCATCCTAGACTTACAGTCACTTTTTATTAGTCTTTTTAAAGAATTAAGTCTTATTTTACTATATCAATTTTATTGTACATTTTATTTCCTTATTCCTTGATTTCTGTTTTTAACCTTATTGTTCTTTTCGCTTCCTGTCCTTAAATTATCCTTTCCTGACTTCTTGAGCAGAAGCTCATTTTATTTAAGTTTGTCCTTTTCNCTTATTTTACTATATCAATTTTATTGTACATTTTATTTCCTTATTCCTTGATTCCTGTTTTTAACCTTATTGTTCTTTTCGCTTCCTGTCCTTAAATTATCCTTTCCTGACTTCTTGAGCAGAAGCTCATTTTATTTAAGTTTGTCCTTTCCTGCTCATATAAAAACACTGAAAGTAACTGCTTTTTCTCTGAGCATAGTTTTTCATGACGTCATGAATGTTAGTGTGCAATGTGCCGCTGCCATTGATTCCTACACAGTGATTTCTATATACAGAATTTGATTTTTGGTCACCCCACGTGGTATGATGAATCTTAGTTCGCCGACCAGGGATCAAATCCCCAAGTCTCTAGCATTACAAGGTGGATTCTTAACCACTGGTCCACCATGGAAGTCCCTACATGTGGTTTTAATTTCCTCTTTTTGCTTCAAGTTACTTAACAGAATCTTTTGTAATTCTGATTCCTCTGTAGTTGAATTCTGATAAAACTTTTGAGCTATTTTCTAATTCGTTGAGTTATAGAAAGAGTGTGTTCTATGTGATTTCTGCTTTTAGCAATGATCTTTATACCTTAATATAGTTTTTTCAGTGTAAATATTTATGAAGTACTGGATAAGAGCATATATTCTTAATTTATAGGACACAATTAATCACCTATGTCCTCCCATTTATATGAATATATACATACAAATTGATATATTCATACATATAAAATTATATATTTAGTCTGAGGCATGAACTTTTACTTAATATTTTATCACTAGTATCAAATAGATTTGAAGTATTTAAAATATTTATTTGAATAAGCTGTGTAAATATTATCTTAATGGTACCTTAATAATAAATGGATCCCACATAGTTACTAAAACTTCTATTCTCCAACACTATTTATTCTCACACTTTACTATTAAAAGACATTTCCCCACCCAAGTAAAAAAAAAAAAAAGCCCCTATATAAAGCATCACTATAAAAAATATCCTTGAGGCTTTAATTTCCTTATCATATATTCCTGCAAATAGAATTACTGAGTCATATGTTATAAACATTTGTAAGGACTGCCCTCCCAACTCTAAAGTGACTGGACCCTCACTAAAAGGTAATGAGTTGACTTTATTTATTTATTTTTCTTTGAGAGTCTAATAACATAAAAGAGAAAATCGCAATTTAAATGTATTTCTTTTATTCCCAACTAATCTGATCTGTCTCATACCTTTCTAAATCGTTTCTATTAACTTCTTTTAATGACTATCTAAACCATCCATTGGTCCATTCTCCAAAGACTATGAACACTTTAATAGACATATGAGACTTTTTGCTGTAATAGGAAAACAACTCACATATGTTGCAAATGATATATTTTAGTTGTTTGCTTTATAATACTGCTTAATACATTCCAAACAAACTTATACTTTAAACCTTTGTGCATTCAAACCTATGTTAGTATTCTGTTGCTTTTATGCTTAGAAAAGTCTTTGTCATCCCAGATTCAGTAATATATTCACACTTAATTTTTATAGTTTTATCTGATATCACTTTTATAATTACTCCATCTGAAAAATGTTTTCTTTTATAGCATAGGTGAAAACATGCAATTCATGATTTCCCCAATTAGCTGTTTTTTATATAAGAAATACTGTTAAATATTCCTTTCATATATTTTTGGAGTTATTCCCTTTGTCAAACCAATGTTTTCCCAATGGGTCTGCCTTTTTAGGAGGTCTGTGTATAGGAGGTCTAATCTGTGTATAGATTTTAAACAAATGCCCGTTGTTTTCATGATTTTGCCAATGCATGATACTGGATGCTTGGGGCTGGTGCACTGGGGCGACCCAGAGGGATGGTACGGGGAGGGAGGTGGGAGGAGGGTTCAGGATGAGGAATACGTGTATACCTGTGGCGGATTCATGCTGATGTTTGGCAAAAACAATACAATATTATAAAGTAATTAACCTCCAATTAAAATAAATAAATATGAAAAGGGTAAGTCCTCTGGTAGCACAAAATAACACAAAATATTTGGATATATTTTAATCTGATTATGTGCTGCTAGGATGTTTTTAAAATTGAGATTAAATTGGGAGTTCTGCCATCTTAAAAATATTCAGCCTTTCTAAAGAACACAGTATATCTCTCCATGCATTCAGACATTTTCACGTCATGAACTTAACTTACAGCTATGGCTCTTAGAATATAATTTTCTTTTAATTATTCCCACACATTGTTTAGTAGGGTTGTCCAGAGTTTATATTGTGTTGTTGTTAAGCTAAATGGAATGATTTTTTTTATCATAGCTTCCAAATACTGATATAAGAAAACAGTCATTTTTTTCTTTGTCTCATATGTACAAATGTACTAAATGATTTAAATAATTACCTGAGTTTTATTTGTATATTTAAATTTATTTTTGTATCTGTTAATCATGTCACACTTATAAAATTACTTCTATTACATGACTCTCTGAATTAGCCTGAAATTCCAAATCAACATCAAATTATATTGTTAACTGGAGATCCTTTTCATATTCTTGATTTTAAATAGAAGGACTATAATGCTCATTATAAGATTAATATTAATATTTTTGTCATGAGAATAAAGGAGGTTTTAATCAGGAATGGGTGGTGAATTTTTCATACACTTCTGTTCAACTATTGAAATTATTGCCTATTAACTGGTACATTTTGAGGCTCAACCATAGGAAAATACCAATCTTCCAATATTTTTTAAACTAGAAAACATGGCAATTTCCTATTGTTCAAACTAACATACTAAAAGACACTAAATATTTAACCATTCCTGCACCTAGGGGACAAATCTTGTGTGGTCGGAGGATAATTCTTTTAATGCGCTTCTAAATTCAGTTTGTCAGCATTTTTACATGGGGCTTTTGTATTTACATTCATGAGTGATCTTGGGCTAAGCATTCTTTATTCAGCCTTGTTATGAGACAAATCTAATACAACATTAAGACACTATTACAAAGTTACAGTGCTACCACAGACAACATCCCCCAGNTAATATTAATATTTTTGTCATGAGAATAAAGGAGGTTTTAATCAGGAATGGGTGGTGAATTTTTCATACACTTCTGTTCAACTATTGAAATTATTGCCTATTGACTGGTACATTTTGAGGCTCAACCATAGGAAAATACCAATCTTCCAATATTTTTTAAACTAGAAAACATGGCAATTTCCTATTGTTCAAACTAACATACTAAAAGACACTAAATATTTAACCATTCCTGCACCTAGGGGACAAATCTTGTGTGGTCGGAGGATAATTCTTTTAATGCGCTTCTAAATTCAGTTTGTCAGCATTTTTACATGGGGCTTTTGTATTTACATTCATGAGTGATCTTGGGCTAAGCATTCTTTATTCAGCCTTGTTATGAGACAAATCTAATACAACATTAAGACACTATTACAAAGTTACAGTGCTACCATAGACAACATCCCCCAGGCTGACATTGAACTGAAGATACAGCATCTAACCTCTGCTTCTTTCATCATGTCTCCTCCTCTGACTTCCCTGGCTCTCTCTTTATCAGGATCCCTGATAATATGGGACCTGCCCAGATATTCCAAGATAATCTCCCCATCTCAAAATCATTCACTTAATCACATCTGTGAAGTCCCTTTTGCTAGGCAAGGTAAGATATTACAGGTTCCAGAAATTAGGATGCGAACATCTTGAGGGCATATTACTCTGCTTACTACAATCTCCAAGACATTGATGTGATGGACTATGACACACTGAAAACACTGCACCATTTCTCCAGTATCCCTGCCAAAATCACTGAATCACAAGGAACAGGCATTACTAAAACTGAGGGGCATTCTACAAAATAAATGACCTAGATTCTTCAGAGCTGTCAATATCCTAAGACAAAGAAAAGTTGAGGGTTGCTTGAGATCAAAGGAGACTAAAAAGATATGCTAAAAAGACACGAATGGTAAAACCTGAATCAGGTCTCTAGGTTAGATAATAGCACCGTATCAATTTCCTGATTTTGAATACCGTTACACTTTATAACTTTTCTATAAGTCTGAAATAATGTTAAAATAAAATGTATAAATAAAACAAGACTGGAAATGTATTTTTTAAATCACATTAAAGAAAAAACATACTTTTCATTTCTCAGAATTCCAAAGCAAAAGAAAAGCTACTCAAACTAGTTTTGAAATTCTTTTCTATTCTATCTCCTTTGGATTTCACCGTGGGAGTCAGATAATTTCTAGTGCCTAGACCATTCTGGCAACAAGCTAGGCACAAGTTACAACTACAAATGTATGTCTCCATGGTGACATAAAACAAGCATAGTGGTTGGTTTCTGAAAACCCTTGACTTAAGACCATCAGAAGAGCCAGGCCTCTAGATCAATGCACCACACAGGCTCTGAAAACAGATGTGCCAAAAAACTCAACAAATCCATGATGACAGCTCACTGTGAGTACAGTCTAGCACAGCCCCAGCTCTCCCTGCTTAGACAACCCAGTCGTTAGGTGGCACCACCCTGAGGCCCCCAGACTATTCCTAAGCTCCAGAGTGGAGAGTGCTACCAAATACAAGCCCAGCTGAGTTGTATTTCAGGTCCTGCTCTCATCCTGGAAACAAAAATAAGGAAAACATCCAGGTTTTGACAAATTTTACATGTGTGGGAGTGCAATGCATGAGAAAGTGAAAGTCACTCAGTCATGTCTGACTCTTTGTGATCCCATGGACTATACAGTCCATGGGATTCTCCAGGCCAGAATAATGGGGTGGGTAGCCGTTCCCTTCTTCTCAACCCAGGAATCGAGCTGGGCACTCCTGAATTGCAGGCAGATTCCTTACCAGCTGAGCTACCAGGGAAGCCCAATGCATGAGACGTATTTTTTCAATGGACAAAGAACAGAGCATAAGGCAGAAAACCAAGTTAGTTCAATGTGAAAATTACATCCTCTGCTGATTAAGAGGAATAAATATGGGTTGAGGGAGTTTCAAGGAAACATCAAAATTAGGCAAATAAGTCCAGTTGCACCCGCCTGGGTGAACTGATGGGGTTATTTATGAAGACCACAGCTGGCAGATGAAACTTTAAGTGTTGGACCTCATTCACCTGTGTACTGAAATCTTTCTAAATAAAGAGGAGATGTTTGCACTGTCACAACACACAGAAAAGACCTATAGTAACAAGATCTATAAAGCAAAGAACACATCGGGTGGCAGCTGAATTTGAATTCCCAAGCCCTGAGAGACAAAGGTGGGGAGCAGTGTTCAGACCACAGGCAGAAGCACCAGGGTGTGTGTATCCCAAGATGTCCTGGAGAAACAGGGTCTTCTGTTGGTATGGCTGGGCACCCTACCAGGTGGTCTGTAGCCAATGTTCCCAAGGATCAGCCCTCCTCCTTGAGGCTCCAAACAGAGCCTTAGAAGACAGTAGAACCTGAGACAAATGATGGCAAGACAGAAACTGCAACAAGACCAAAGGATAAGGTAATAAACCCTTCAACTCCACAGACCCAAGCCTTTGCTCCTTCTATGACCACCATGTCTGTGTACCTGCTTTATCCAAGTGCCAGGGAGCATTTGGGGTGTGGAATGGAGAACGTGACCTCATTTTCTCAACTAAAAATCCCCCTGTAACTAAATTTCCAAAGCAGAGCATCCAAAACACTAAGATAGTTCAATGTACCTTGGGGTACACATTGATGATACAGATCCAATTTCTGACAGCAGAATGATTTCATGCTATGTTTCAGGCTAACATCAAAGAAGCTATCTATCATGGTTCAAAGGGGGAATGTGAAAAACCCCTTCCAGAAGACATCAGGGCCTCCAGGGAACCAAGAGTTAGAGACAAATGGAAGAAAGGAGGCAACAGAGAGAAACCAGGAGGGTTTGTTTCCATTATTAGAGAATGCTCTAATGTTTGCTAAATCATTTATTCCCATGACTGCACAATAATATGAAGCTGAGGGGGTCTGCTCCAAGGAGGAACACTAGGAACTCATGCAGTTTTCCAGGTAATGGATTTTAATTGCATAGACCACTGAAGTACTGAAAATAGGATCTAAGACTTGCAATATCCAGTCCTTGTGAGGCCAAATTCCTGATGTTACAAACATTAACTTCATTAAAAATTCAATTTATAAAGCATTATGAAAATGACTTAAAAGATAGAATTTTCTGCTTTTTCCTCCCTTGGTGAAAAGTCTGATGGTAGAAAAGTCTGATATAAGTCAGGGATGGATTTTTGTGTCTGTCTATTCATCAAATCCCCATGGTCAGAGTTTCTGCAGGGGTTCGCTTGCATAAGACATGAGCTTTGATGGAGTTCAGGACTGTGGGGGCATTTGAACATGAACCTGTGGGACAGTTTTCCCCTAGGCTGACTCACTGCCAACTCTTCTGATCATCCTTCACTTTCTCTCTCTGCATTCTTAGTGTACTCATCTGTAAGAAGAAGAGTAAAGCTGTCTATCTCCCAATCCTGGGGTGAAAATTGGATAAATTTCCTCTCTTGCCTGCTTCTTCTGCCTGTTCTTCACTGAGTTAGCTGCCACCTTCCTCATATATCACTCTGATCCCTGTCTAAGCTTCTTCAGCTCTCCAGCAAAGGTTTTTATCCTATCAGCACCCCCAAAAGCCCCCAGACTTAAAAGAAGAAAGGCCAATTATTTAATCTCTGTCATGTATATCCCCAATCGCTCCAATATATTGATACCATTAATTGTCACTACTGACACCAGTGATCAATACTGACATCAAATCAAAGAAACAGCCCAGGGCCTCATGGGGTGATAAATCAGAGTGGAAGGCCTGGTCACCAGATGCTGTCATCAGTACATTAAAGTCTTGGGCTGTCTTCTATCCTAAGTGTGATACAAACATCTCAGCAGCAGATCTCCCTGGTGGCCTAGTGGTTAAGACTCCACCCTTCCACTGCAGGGGGCCAAGGTTCAATCCCTGGTTGGGGAACTAAGATTCCCACATACAGTGAGGTGTGGTCAAATAGATAAATAAATAAAAATACTTTTAAAAGGCCTCAGCAGCTCATCATTTTAAACATTATTCACAATAGTCAAGATGTGGAAACAATCTCAGTGTCCCTAAACTGATGAAAGGATAAAGAAAACATGATACATTCATGCAGTGGAATATTAGTCAGCCTTAAAGAAGGAAAGACCTTCTGTAATATGAGACAACATAGAATAAACTTTGAGGACACGATACTAAGTGAAATAAGCTAGTCACAGAAGGACAAAACGCTGCGTGTGAGGTATCTAAATAGTCAGATTCATAGACATCCTGTCAGGGGGAGGCAGGGAGGAAGAAACAGGCAGTGCTGATCAACAGGGATGGGGCTTCCCTGGTGGCACAATGGTAGAGAATCCACCTGCCAATGCAGGAGATGTGGGTCCAAACCCTGGGTTAGGAAGATCCCCTGGAGAAGGAAATGGCAACCCACTCCAGTATTCTTGCCTGGGAAATCCCATGGACAGAGGAGCCTGGTAGACTACAGTCCATGAGATTTCCAAAGAGCTGGACACGACTTAATGACTAAGCAACAACAATAATCAACAGGGATAAAACTCCAGTTAGACAAGACAAATAAATTCTACAGACCTGCTGTACAATACTGCACCTGTAGTCAACAATACTGGATTATATACTTTAAAATTTGCTAAGAAGGGAGATCTCATATTGTGTTTTTACCATAATAAAGTATTTTTTAATGTTTAAGTGAGGTAAGCTTCTCTTATCTGACCCCAGGATCATATTTGTTCTATAAAACTAGGATAGTGTGATGAAGCCCAATGTATAGTTCTGATTCCTAAATGTCCAGTCTCCACTCTGGAAATATGTCCTAAATGTCCAGCCTCCACACATCATAGGAATTCTTCTTCAGACTGCGGTATCCTTCCAGGTGCAATAACTCTGCAACTGCTACTTGTAGCAGCTCAGAGGAATGGAACTAGCACCTGAATTACACCCATTAGTCATGTCAAAGGTTATCTCACCTAAATTTGACCACTTATATCAGCTCATCTTGTTTACGGGTGTATCAAATATACTTCCTATGGGGTTGGAACAGAGGTTTCTTATTCCTTATTTCATAAATGTCAATTATAACAGTTATTAAAATTTATATACTGATAAGAGAGCCAAACCCCAGGAAGAGATGAGCCTAGGTTACTATATATGTAACAGATGCCAAAAAAGGTCAGTCTACACAACTTAAGACAGTAAGTTAAGCCAATGCCTTGGGTCTGAGGACGCACTCTGGTTTTTCACTTCCCTTCTAGCTCCTAAGTTCTAGTTCAAGTCCAGTGAAAACCCTAGTAAGATTCTTGTTGTTTAATACCACTGTCACTGCGAAAATCTCACAAGAGGGGGCTTCAGAACTTGAGCAGAGGGCAAGGTGGATTAAACCCTACCCATGGGATCAAGTTCCTCCCTAAAATCTGAATGATTTCCTCAAAGGACCTCACAGGCATTGAGATGTAGACAGCTTTGAAAGAAAAAAGAGAGAGAATGTCTTTCTATCTTGGTCTCAACAAAAGTTGGTTCTCTGCATGGATAAGAACCAGGATTTCCCAAAGTTTTCCTGGGTCTGTTTCCCCATGGATGAGGATGCAGGCCACACACCCTGCCTGTGAAGTAGCTGAGGGCAGACAGACGATGGCAAATGGTTTGTCTCCCTCCACCTTCNCAAGGTAAGATATTACAGGTTCCAGAAATCAGGATGCGAACATCTTGAGGGCATATTACTCTGCTTACTACAATCTCCAAGACATTGATGTGATGGACTATGACACACAGAAAACACTGCACCATTTCTCCAGTATCCCTGCCAAAATCACTGAATCACAAGGAACAGGCATACTAAAACTGAGGGGCATTCTACAAAATAAATCACCTAGATTCTTCAGAGCTGTCAATATCCTAAGACAAAGAAAAGTTGAGGGTTGCTTGAGATCAAAGGAGACTAAAAAGATATGCTAAAAAGACACGAATGGTAAAACCTGAATCAGGTCTCTAGGTTAGATAATAGCACCGTATCAATTTCCTGATTTTGAATACCGTTACACTTTATAACTTTTCTATAAGTCTGAAATAATGTTAAAATAAAATGTATAAATAAAACAAGACTGGAAATGTATTTTTTAAATCACATTAAAGAAAAAACATACTTTTCATTTCTCAGAATTCCAAAGCAAAAGAAAAGCTACTCAAACTAGTTTTGAAATTCTTTTCTATTCTATCTCCTTTGGATTTCACCATGGGAGTCAGATAATTTCTAGTGCCTAGACCATTCTGGCAACAAGCTAGGCACAAGTTACAACTACAAATGTATGTCTCCATGGTGGCATAAAACAAGTATAGTGGTTGGTTTCTGAAAACCCTTGACTTAAGACCATCAGAAGAGCCAGGCCTCTAGATCAATGCACCACACAGGCTCTGAAAACAGATGTGCCAAAAAACTCAACAAATCCATGATGACAGCTCACTGTGAGTACAGTCTAGCACAGCCCCAGCTCTCCCTGCTTAGACAACCCAGTCGTTAGGTGGCACCACCCTGAGGCCCCCAGACTATTCCTAAGCTCCAGAGTGGAGAGTGCTACCAAATACAAGCCCAGCTGAGTTGTATTTCAGGTCCTGCTCTCATCCTGGAAACAAAAATAAGAAAAAGATCCAGGTTTTGACAAATTTTACATGTGTGGGAGTGCAATGCATGAGAAAGTGAAAGTCACTCAGTCATGTCTGACTCTTTGTGATCCCATGGACTATACAGTCCATGGGATTCTCCAGGCCAGAATAATGGGGTGGGTAGCCGTTCCCTTCTTCTCAACCCAGGAATCGAGCTGGGCACTCCTGAATTGCAGGCAGATTCCTTACCAGCTGAGCTACCAGGGAAGCCCAATGCATGAGACGTATTTTTTCAATGGACAAAGAACAGAGCATAAGGCAGAAAACCAAGTTAGTTCAATGTGAAAATTACATCCTCTGCTGATTAAGAGGAATAAATATGGGTTGAGGGAGTTTCAAGGAAACATCAAAATTAGGCAAATAAGTCCAGTTGCACCCGCCTGGGTGAACTGATGGGGTCATTTATGAAGACCACGGCTGGCAGATGAAACTTTAACTGTTGGACCTCATTCACCTGTGTACTGAAATCTTTCTAAATAAAGAGGAGATATTTGCACTGTCACAACACACAGAAAAGACCTATAGTAACAAGATCTATAAAACAAAGAACACATCGGGTGGCAGCTGAATTTGAATTCCCAAGCCCTGAGAGACAAAGGTGGGGAGCAGTGATCAGACCACAGGCAGAAGCACCAGGGTGTGTGTATCCCAAGATGTCCTGGAGAAACAGGGTCTTCTGTTGGTATGGCTGGGCACCCTACCAGGTGGTCTGTAGCCAATGNATCCTCTGTTCCGAACTACAAGTATTTCTCCACCATGTCTGAGTCACCTTCCATCAGACACTCTCTACTTTCACAGGATGCATCCTCAGACAGGTGCAAAACTCAATGGGAAAAAAAAACGATTAAATGAACGTGTGTTCTTAAGTTGAACTACAATTGTTGACAATTTTTGCTTCTCAAAAAATGGCAGTTTCAACAAGTTCAAACTAAACCCTAGGATGGAGGTTTAGCTGTAAGAATAAAAGCCAGAAAACACAACAGCTTCTGCAAAAATAGGATTCTCTTGCCCTCTCCAGCAAATGTCCTGTTGCAGCCCTGAAGCTACGGTGACTCCATAGCGTGGTAGACCCAGGCTCCCAACACCTCAATTTCCTACCACACTCAATACCTGAGACTATGGGACATCCACACTCTAAGGTCTTGGCTCCCACCATTACATCCACATTCCAGATATCAGGGATTAAGAAGCATTCCATAGAGCCCAACCCCTTATGCTTACAATCAAGACCTACGAGTTTTATAGGTGCACCTTTAATTCATCTGCTTCTGGTCAGGGCTTACTCCCATGGACACAGCTAGCTGCAAATGAAGTTTGGAAATGCTATAATTAGCTGGATAGGAATCCAGAAAAAGGAAGGGAAAAGGAAGAACTGATATTAGGGACAATCTGAAATTGTCTGCTGCTGCTGCTAAGTCACTTCAGTCATGTCCGACATCAGGTGACAAAAGAAAGAACAGGAATCATCAGTGAACACTAGAGAGTTTCTGTGATGGATCATGAAAACCTTGCTGATTTGAGAGGCTTTGGAAAAGCATCTGGAGAGATGAAAATGGGGTTATTCAAGTGAGCTTAAATTAAGAGGAAATCAGCATTCTTGGCACATGCAAATTTCTAAGATGCAGATATAGAACATGCATCGGTTCACTGGTGGCTTAGGAAAAATCTTCTCTTTGTAGAAAGCTGCCTTTGTCAGCCTGGTAGAACACATACATGCATGCTCTGCTCTCTTCACCATCTGTGAGGTCTTATCCAGGGGCATGTCTTCCTCTTACTTCTACTGACACTCAATTTTAGGGTGAGTTGTAAAGATTTTGCAGGGTGTTCATCTTGTAAGAAATGAAATGAACTGGGATAGTACTTGATAATTCTCTATGGTTTTTCCAAATGCACCTTTTGAGACTCATCCCAAATGACTAGCAACTCCTTCCCAGATCCCTTAAGACTGTGAGCATCATGTTTAGTAAAGTAGTTTGAGCTGCTGAGATAAAACTACAATGTAACCAAAAACAGATGACTGTCACATGGGTTTGCCCCACTTCAAGAAAATGCAAAGGTCCCAGGGGTACAAATATGAAAACACATGAGGCAATGAATGACTCATAAAGGAATGAAACCACATCAGGTACCAGACTACATGGAATTTCTCACCCATCTGGGACCACTACTGGAGATCTGACATTTTCTCAACTCAACACTACAGAAGAATGTCATCAGAATGGATGAAAAGAACATGTCACTGCCAAGTTCTCACTCATTTCAAAGAATGTGGGCTCTCTGGAACCAGACGTCCAAGATCAAATCCTAATGCCAATGCCAGCCTTAACTGTTCAGTCCAGTTCAGTTCAGTCACTCAGTCGTGTCCGACTCCTTGAGACTTCATGGATTGCAGCACGGCAGGCCTCCCTGTCCATCACCAACTCCTGGAGTCCACCCAAACTCATGTCCATTGAGTCAATGATGCCATCCAACCATCTCATCCTCTGTCGTCCCCTTCTCCTCCTGCCCTCAATCTTCCCCAGCATCAGGGTCTTTTCAAATGAGCCAGCTCTTCCCATCAGGTGGCCAAAGAATTGGAGTTTCAGCTTCAACATCAGCCCTTCCAATGAATAGGACTGATCTTTAGGATGGACTGGTTGGCTCTCCTTACAGTCCAAGGGACTCAAGAGTCTTCTCCAACACCACAGTTCAAAAGCATCAATTCTTCGGCACTCAGCTTTATAGTCCAACTCTCACATCCATACAT
>SJYW01044159.1:31847-47808 GCA_006410735.1 Raphicerus campestris
CTCAAGAGTCTTCTCCAACACCACAGTTCAAAAGCATCAATTCTTCGGCACTCAGCTTTATAGTCCAAATCTCACATCCATACATGACTACTGGAAAAACCATACCCTCCACTAGATGGACCTTTGTTGGCAAAGTAATGTCTCTGCTTTTTAATATGCTAGGTTGATTATAAAGCCTCAGGCAAACTGTCCAACTTTGTCCTTCCTGAGCTTCAATCTACTCATCTGTAAACTAAGCATAAAAACACCTACATCACAGCTTTAATATGGGGGTTAAAGGAGCCAATATAGGTAAATTGCTCATAATAGTGCCTAATTGACAGAAAACACTGAATTCTTTACTTTTTTAAGGTAAAATTACTTTTCAAAATTTTTATTTTTATATATTTGTAAAATATCTTATTATTTACTTGGCCTCATCAGGTCTTAGTTGCAGCACAAGGGAGCCTTCAGTGTGGTGCGTGGGCTCTCACAATTTTTAAAAGTTACTTTCCATGTAGTTATTACAACATATTGGCTCTATTCCCCAGGAAACATCCCATTTTTAATGCAAACCTGATGAGGTGTGACAATGTAGATGCCTCAAGTACAAATTTTCCATAATCTTTCATTTCTCTCCTTAGTATATCAAATGCTAAATAGGGAAATGAAGCCCAAGGCAAAGTCCTGCTCCTCAGTTCAGTTCAGTTCAGCCACTCAGTTGTGTCCGACTCTTTGTGACCCCATGGACTGCAGTGCACCTGGTTTCCCTGTCCATCACCAATTCCCAGAGCTTACTCAAAATCACGCCCATCGAATAGTGATGCCATCCAACCATAGCATCCTCTGTGGTCCCCTTCTCCTCCTGCCTTCAATTTTTGCCAGCACCAGGGTCTTTTCCAATGGGTCAGTTCTTTGCATCAGGTGGCCAAAGTATTGGAGCTTCAGCATCAGTCCTTCCAATGAATATTCAGGATTGATTTCCTTTAGAATTGACTGGTTGGATCTCCTTGCAGTCCAAGAGACTCTCAAGAGTCTTCTTCAACACCACAGTTTAAAGGCATCAATTCTTCAGTGCTCACCTTTTTTTATAGTCCAACTCTCACATCCATACATGACTACTGGAAAAACCATCAATCTCATTCTCAGTTCAGCCACTCAGTCGTGTCCAAATCTTTGGGACTCCATGAACCGCAGCATGCCAGGCTTCCCTGTCCATCACCAACTCCCGGAGTTTACCCAAACTCATGTCCATTAAGTCAGTGATGCCATCCAACCATCTCATCCTCTGCTGTCCCCTTCTCCTCCTACCCTCAATCTTTCCCAGCATCAGGGTCTTTTCAAATGAGTCAGCTCTTCCCATCAGGTAGCCAAAGGATTGGAGCTTCAGCTTCAACATCAATCCTTCCAATGAACACCCAGGACTGATCTCCTTTAGGATGGACTGGTTGGATCTCCTTGCAGTCCAAGGGACTCTCAAGAGTCTTCTCCAACATCACAGTTGAAAAGCATCAATTCTTCGGCACTCAGCTATCTTTATAGTCCAACTCTCACATCCATACATGACTACTGAAAACACCATAGCCTTGACTAGATGGACCTTTGTTGGCAAAGTAATGTTNTTATAGTCCAACTCTCACATCCATACATGACTACTGAAAACACCATAGCCTTGACTAGATGGACCTTTGTTGGCAAAGTAATGTTTCTGCTTTTTAATATGCTGTCTAGGTTTGTCATAGCTTTTCTTTCAAGGAGCAAACGTCTTTTAATTTCATGGCTGCACTCACCAGCAGCAGTGATTTTGGAGCCCAAGAAAATTAAGTCTCTGTTTCCATTGTTTCCCCATCTATTTGTCATGAAGTGATGGGACCAGATGCCATGATCTTAGTTTTCTGAATGCTGAGCTTTAAGCCAGCTTTTTCAGTCTCCTCTTTCACTTTCATCAAGAGGCTCCTTAGTTCCTCTTCACTTTCTGCCATAACAGTGGTGTCAACTGCAGATCTGACGTTATTCATATTTCTCCCCACAATCTTGATTCCAGATTGTGCCTTATCTAGTCAAGAATTTCGCATGATGTACTACTCTGCATATAAACTAAATAAGCAGGGTGATAATATACAGCCTTGAAGTACTCCTTTCCTGATTTGGAACCAGTCTGTTGTTCCAGGTACAGTTCTAACTGTTGCTTCTTGACCTGCATACAGATTTCTCAGGAGGCAGGTCAGGTGGTGTGATAGTCCCATCTCTTGAAGAATTTTGCACAGTTTGTTGTGATCCACACAGTCAAAGACTTTGGTGTAGTCAATAAAGCAGATGTTTTTCTGGAACTCTCTTGCTTTTTTGATGACCCAATGGATGTTGGCAAGTTGATCTCTGGTTCCTCTGACTTTTGCAAATCCAGCTTGAACACCTGGAAGTTCACAGTTCACGTATTGCTGAAGCCTGGCTTGGAGAGTTTTGAGCATTACTTTGCTAATATGTGAGATGAATGCAATTGTGTGGTAGTTCAAGCATTTTTTGGCATTGCCTTTCTTTGGGACTGGAATGAAAACTGACCTTTTCCAGTCCTGTGGCCACTGCTGTTTTCCAAATTTGCTGGCATATTGAGTGTAGCACTTTCACAGCATCATCTTTTAGGATTTGAAATAGCTCCACTGGAATTCCATCACCTCCACTAGCTTTGTTCATAGTGATGCTTTCTAAGGCCCACTTTACTTCACATTCTAGGATGTCTAGCTCTAGGAGAGTGATCACACCACCATGGTTATCTGGTTCATGAAGATCTTTTTTTGTATAGTTCTTCTGTGTATTCTTCCCACCTCTTCTTAATATCTTCTACTTCTGTTAGGTCCATACCATTTCTGTCCTGGAATAAAGATCCCCCTCCATTCGTGATGGCCTGGCAAGCTCTGTGGCAGGAAGATACAAAGAATGGAAAGGAAAGCCTTCCCCTTCTTATAAAAGAGGAAAAAAGGTGGAAGAAAAGTAGATCCCAATTTTCCTCTCCCTGCCTTGGAAGTAAGGATACTGTCAACAGCAAAAGGCAGCTATGACCCTTACACCTCATGGAACACTCTAGAAAGATCCCTTCTCAGCCAGATGTACTTGCCAACCTTGAGCACAGCTGCATCACATTAGCTGCATGAGGCAACAAGGTGAAGGAAGAACCTGAAGTTCAGATTCCACAGTGCCTTGATACTCATGGTGAACACATAGTCACTTGGAAATTTGGCCGGGCAACTCTCTAGACTGGAAGAGGGGGTGGTTTGCTGAGGTAGCAGCCACGTGGCTCTGTAGCAAAGGCTGGGGACCAGAGCCCAATGTATCGTTTTAGTCAGATGGCAGAAGCACATACAAAGAAGAAACCAAAGTGAGGCTAAGTCCACTGCAGCACGCCATGCCTCTGGACCATGCTTGAACCCAGACATGCTCAGATCTTAAGTTACTGAGCCACATACACCTACAGGGAAAGGCACCTGTGTGAACCAGAGACACTGCTCCCAGATAAGAGGAGGAAGAATACAGCACAGCAAAGAACCCGGACTCCTTGAGACTGTTTGCACCACAGTCCTCCTGCCCCTCACCCCATCTAGACAACACCACCTGTACCCTTCCTCTGCATATGTGAGTTGCAGTGTGAGTTAAAAATGGACCACTTCCCCACCACCTAATTAAAACACAATATATTGATGAGTTATTGAGAGAAATGTTCTTATGATTATATGCAAAATATATAAAGATAAACTCATCTGTTCATTAATCAAGGAGTCCTATAATGTAAGAGAGAGTGTTTGGGAAGATCCCCTGGAGGAGGAAATGGCAACCCACTCCAGTATTCTTGCCTAGAGCACCCCACGGACAGAGGAGCCTGATGGGCTACAGTCCCTGGGATAGCAAAATCAGACAGGACTGATGCCTCTTAGCACGCATGCACACACGCATATGGATGTAACTGTGGACAAATACAACTCAGTTTGCAACATCAAACTTACTATTCGAAGTTACAGGCTTTCTACATTCTCACAGTTGCTGATGGGAGTGTAAATTTGATACACTGCTCTGGAAAACTCTTTGGCCCTATCTCCTAAAACTAAATAATGCCTATCTCAAAGAATCAGTAATTCTACTCGTAAGTATTAACTCAAGAGAAATTGGTGGTTTTGTCCACTGGAAGACATGTATAATGAATGTGCATAGCAACTGTATTCCTAAGAACCAAATGTCTATCAACTGGAGGATGGATAAATAAGATTGTACAGGGTAATACTATTTGTATAAAAAAGAATCAACTCCTACACACAGAAACATGGATCACTTTCATATGTACTATGGTGAGGAAAGAAGACTCAAAAGAGTACACAGTGTATTAGTTCTTAGTCATATCCAACTCCTTGAGGCCCCATGGTCTGTACCCTGCCAGGCTCCTCTGTCCGTGGAATTTCCCAGGCAAGAATATTGGAGTGGGTTGCCATTTTCTTCTCCAGGGAATATCCCTGATCCAGGGATCAAATTTTGTCTACTGTGTCTCCAGCATTGCAGACAGATTCTTTACCCACTGAGCCATCGGGAAAACCCCATACATTGTATGATTCCATTTATACCAATTTAAAGGACAGATGAAACTAACCCATGGGAGGTAGAATCAGAGTAGTGGCTATCTGGTAGGAGGAAGAGACCAAAAGAGAGGATTTATTAACTTGGAAGAAGCCTGAGGGAGCCTGCTGGGTTGTAGAAACGCTGTTCATTTCATCTGAGTGTAAGCCAGATTATATATTATACATATATAGTTATAAAATTTTATCCAGCTGTACACCTAAGAGTTTTGCAAATTAATATAGGCATGTCATACCTCATTCCAAGAGTCCAAAAAATACACATGCATACACACATACACACAGATACCGCACATACACATGTGCACGTTTCTGTTTCAGTTTGAGGAAGCAGGATATTTAGTGATGAGAGGAGGATCAGCAATTTTACCATGCTGCTCCAAAGAGGTTGCTCAGTACCCAGACTCTGCTGCTGCTGCTGCTAAGTCGCTTCAGTCGTGTCCGACTCTGTGCGACCCCATAGACAGCAGCCCACTAGGCTCCTCTGTCTCTGGGATTCTCCAGGCAAGAATACTGCAGTCTACAGGAACTCATCTAATGCACTCTGGAGACAAATGTAGATTTCTCCCTGGTCATCTCTCACAGAGACTCCCTCTTCATTTACCTAGGCCACCTCGATATACATATCTCTATTACTACAGGATGGACAACTGAGAAAACCACAATGACTACATAAAGAAATCTTTTGCTCTTATTGTTCAGTTGGTAAGTCATGTCCAACTCTTTGCACCCCCAAGACTGTAGCCCACTAGGCTCCTCTGTCCATGGATTTCCCAGGCAAGAATACTGGAGTGGGTTGCCATTTCCTTCCCTAGGAGATCTTCCCAACCCAGGGGTTGAACCCACATCTCCTGCATTGGCAAGCAGATTCTTTATTATTGAGCCACCAGGGAAGCCCCAAGAAATTTTATTATCCCTTAAATAACAGATCAAAATAATTCTTTTTTTTATAAAGCTTTGTTTATATAAATTAGGAGTTTGGGTTAACATATACACACTACTACATACAAAGCAGATAAACAATAAATAGCACCTACTATATAGCATAGGAAACTACACTCAGTATTTTGCAATAACCTATAAGGGAAAAGAATTCGAAAATGAATGTGTGTGTGTGTGTGTGTGTGTAACTGAATCTCTGTGCTCTACACCTGAAGCTAGCATAACATTGTAAATCAACTATACTTCAATAATAATAATAGTTCTTTTAAAGACATGATGAGGAGCCTGGCAACATGGAGGCCATGTGTTACACATCTATGTTAAAACAAGCATGGTAACAGGGCTAACCTGGAGGAACACAGGTAATCTGAGTTTTCAAGGCTTCAAGGCACAAGGAACTTGACCAAAACCAAAACACAACTGGGCACCTGGATGCCAGTAGTTCCAGCATCCACTAAATATTTCATTATGCTTCTTGCTCTTCCAGGAGTTTTGTGAAAATGTTTGAGCCAAAGGAGTTCCTTAATACTTCACAGACTAATTGGTATTTAAGCTATTAAGGTCACAGATCTTTTTGAGAATCTGGTAAAACTATGGGGAACCAGGGTAAAAAAGCATAAAATGTTTCNGAGCCAAAGGAGTTCCTTAATACTTCACAGACTAATTGGTATTTAAGCTATTAAGGTCACAGATCTTTTTGAGAATCTGGTAAAACTATGGGGAACCAGGGTAAAAAAGCATAAAATGTTTCATATATTTTAAATCCTAAGTAAAACTCAATAGTTCTTAACTATAGAACTATAAAACCATTAAGAGGAATCTGAAACTTTTTCTTTAAACAGACTAACAGATTGTAGGTATACACTTATCTACAATAAAACTAAAGACTAGTTGCTTTACTAAATGTGCTAACATAGCTATCTCCTACTATGGTCTTGTCTTAGTTTTAAAAATGGAGAAATAAGCTAATTATTACCTAACAGAATCCATTTCATAAGAAATATATGTTTTGAAACATGCAGTAACTGCACATGTAAAAGTAAAGTACAGTATATTTTTGCTTTTAACTTACTTTTTANCTACCATTTGGCCATAGTAAAAATTAGACTTCTTTAGGGAAGGGAAACTCCCCATAAGATTTCAGAACTTACCATAAGATGGACACCCTAGGGAGGAGTAAGTGTATCTTCATGATATACTGGAACATTTATGTATTTTTTAAAAATCATTTGAGTATTTTTTAAATGGGACCTAATTTTATACTCCAAGTGGACCATATTATTTATACAAGCATTTCAGATATTTTAAGTTGTATTGGTTCATAGACAAGCTGACTTTTAAAGTATGATTTATGGAAAACACATACAATATGCTATGTTGCAAAGGACAATGATAACTTTGTATAAAGTTAAAATCTCAGTCCCTACAGTTCTGATTCCCTATTGTATTCGTTCCTGGGGAAAGAAGGATGATGCATATAAGCATGCTTATGTGTTAAAAAAAAATGAAGAAGGAAACCTTACTCTCAAGAATGCCCTCAAAATTATTTTTAATTCTGTCAGTTCATAATACAGCCAGAGAAAATTATCTTAGTAGAAGCAAAGGTATATGTCATACAATGTAAATAGAACAGGACAACAAAGTCTTCAAATGATCTTAAAAGGGGAAACCCTGTAAGTGCCTCAGAGACTCAGTCTCTAAAGAGTCCTCAGATGTAAACATGGTCATATAAGCTACTCTTCCACAGAAAAGGCTCTGGTCCCAGGTAAATTCTCCTGATCAGAGCGAGGTATTTCTTCTCCCACTCAAGCTGCATAAATAAAATAAACACAGGCACACGCTCACCAGTACAGGCACATGCAAGCACCATTTATAGGTCTCCCTTTGAGAACAAACCTAGATGTGAGCATCCGGAAAACAACAATTTTTTTTTAAACCCACAAAGTCACATAATTTGGCACGCAAGGAGACTACATTGCTTTTCTTGCCATATCACACAATCAACATTGGGCTGAACCACAGGATTCTAGCAATATCTGTTTGACCTATAAAACCAAGAATTTAGCACAGTTCAATGTAGAGGAAAGCAACTCTGAATATTCATTGGAAGGGATGATGCTGAAGCTCCAATACTTTAGCCACCTGATGTGAAGATCTAACTCATTGGAAAAGACCCTAATGCTCGGAAAGATTAAAGGCAAAAGGAGAAAGGGGCAGCAGAGAATGCGATGGGTAGATAGTATCACCAACTCAATCAACGTGAATTTGAGCAAACTTCAGGAGAAAGTAAAGAATAAGGGAGCCTAGTGTGCTGCAATCCATGGGGTGGCAAAGAGTCAGACATTACTTAACGAGTGAACAACGGAGTTCCATCCATCTTCGAAACTCTTAAAGTTAATTTTCTTTTATATACTACCTTCACAAAATGATAGTTCAAATGGCAGTGATACACAGTGAAAACTTTATCATAATTCCACAAAAGTCAGAGAAAGAATAATGTAGGTGGATGCTTTCAGGCAATGTGTTTGCAGAGGTGGAAAGTAAACTAGCAAGAAAACACAATGTCAAATATACATCATCGCTGCATACATACAATTCACGATACATTTGGTCCTTCCCCTCAAGCATCTACAATTTACTCAGGAAGATACAATGTATGAAAAAAACTCCACCTAAGACTATTATATAACAATCACTCATGGCAGATAAACTAGCACAAAGACTACAGAACAGTACATGTCCTTAGAGTTTATATAATGTAACTCTCTTATTGGGCTTCCCTCATAGCTCAGTTGGTCGCCTGCAATGCAAGCGACCCTGGTTCCATTCCTGGGCTGGGAAGATCCGCTGGAGAAGGGATAGGCTACCCACCCCAGTATTCTTGGGAACACTGGAGGGAAGCCTTTGTGGCTCAGCTGGTAAAGAATCTGCCTGCAACACGGGAGACCTGGGTTTGCTCCCTGGGCTGGGAAGATCCCCTGGAGAAGGGAAAGGCTACCCACTCCAGTATTCTGGCCTGGAGAATTTCATGGACTATAATTCCATGGACTGAGCAACTTCCACTTTACTTTCACTTTCACTCTTATTAATACTAAAATCTAATACTGAAAGAGGTTAGTATTATAACATACCAAAAGCCTCCCTCCTCACTAGAGTCACATTAAAAAAAAAATGTTTGAATGCATGCTCAGTCGCTTCAGTCAGGTCAGACTCTTTTCAACGCTATGGACTGTCTGTCACCCGTTAGGCTCCTCATTCCATGGTGATTCTCCAGGCAAGAACACTGGAGTGGGTTGCCATTTCCTCCTCCAAGGGATCTTCCTGACCCAAGGACTGAACCCGCATCTCATGTCCTGAATTAGCAGGCAGATTCTTTACCACCAGTGCCATCTGGGAAGCCAGTTTTAATCTTAAAAAATGTTTGAACTGCACCACCGACTTAAATATTGCATAGAGGTCAAGGAGGGTTAAGACCAAATAAATGTCACTGGATTTCACAAATGAATAAAGATGGACAAAAAAATCCCAGAGGGATTAAATACTTAAGTAAAAAAGGCCTCTGAAAAAACATGCAGACTGACTGTATTATTTACATCCGTTTCCTCCCAAGACCCTTGCAAGAAAAATGACAACAAAGAAATTTTGAAAAGGTATAAACATACATGGATAAAAAGAGGAGAGGCATTACTAGTGGACAAGAGAGATCAATACATTTTACAGAAGCAAAAAAGTAGACACAAGAATGGAAACAATTCAGCTGAACAGAGACAAATACTTTCTAGAAGTGCCTGTTTAGGCAACCCACGAAAAAGCAGCCAATTCTCACTAGTCACAAACACACTCCAGCTTAGAACCTGGATCCACCAAGAACTGCAAAAAGTGAGGATAAAGCACAACACTAACAATGGGGAATCATCTGAAAGCCTGGGATTACAGAATAGATGGGCCTTCAAGTCCCTTCCTCAAACCCAACACTGGCTAGGAAAGACCCAAGATGACAGCTGTGTAGCAGGCTTAGAAAAAAATCAGCCTAGCTTACAGTAAAAGGGCAGAGACGACAAACTGACGGAGCTGGGGGAAGGGGGTCCTTCAGTAGGAGAATATAATTGCATTATCTGATTTTACTGAACCCTTGATGATAACTGTTGTTGTTCAGTCATGTCTGACTCTTCGCAACCCCATGGACTGCAGCACCACAGGCTTGCCTGTCCTTCACCATCTCCCGGAGCTTGCTCAAACTCATGTATATTGCGTCAGTGATGCCATTCAACCATCTTATCCTCTGTTGTCCCCTTCTCCTTCTCCCTTCAATCTTTCCCAGCATCAGGGTTTTTTCCAATGAGTCAGCTCTTTCCATCAGGTGGCCAAAGTATTGGACCTTCAGTTTCAGCATCAGTCCTTCCAATGAATATTCAGGATTGACTTTCTTTAGGCTTGACTGGTCTGATCTCCTTGCTGTCCAAGGGACTCTCAAGAGTCTTCTCCAACATCACAGTTCAAAAGCATCAATTTTTCAGCGCTCAGGCTTCTTTATGGTCCAACTCTCACATCCATACGTGATTAGTGGAAAACCATAGCTTTGACTATATGGACCTTTGATACAATATTGGTAGGCATTTAACAGATCTGATGAAGCAAGAACAAACAATTCTACATAGCTCATAGAAAAATAAGCTAACAGAAATAAGGCTATGATTAACTCTAGGAAAATAAAAAACTACATGAAAAATCTAATCTTCTGATAAGGCTTCATAAAAATTTTAAACTTCATTTCATCAAAGGACACCATTAAGAAAGAAAAACACAAGCCACTTTCTGGAAGAACACATTCACAGAATGTCTATCTGAAGAAGGACTCATACTAAATATATAAAGAACTTCTAAAAGTCAATAAGGATACAACAAGCAACCCAAATAAAGCACAGACTTGAACAGACACTTTGCAAAAGAAGATATCAAAATAATCAATATGTACAATAAAAGGTGTTCATCAGGAAAACGATGGTGAAGGAATTTAAAATGTATGAACATAGAAAAAGACAACAGGTGAGGCATGAAGGTTGAGAGTTATCTGGTGTGATAGAAATGTTCTGTGTGATAGCTATACAGAGATCCATATACACAAAAATCCACGAAGGCTGAATACTTAAGATGTGTGTGTTATAGTCAACAATCATTATACTTTCTTTTGATCTTATCAAGAAGAGTTTTTTAAAGCTTTTTTATTTTACACTGGAGTATTGTTGATTAACACTGTTGTGTTGGTTTCAGCTGTATGACCAAGTGATTCAGTTATACATGTACACATATCTATTCTTTTCCATACTTTACCATTTTAAAAATATAATCCTTAGCAATCAACTATTTTTGCTATATTATTAGGGGATATGGAAGTAGAGGGAAGAATGAATGAGAGCTAAATCTTTACCTATTTCACCAAATATGAAAGGACAGATTCAGAAGTAGTTTTAAGTATAATTTGAGAGGCACTGTGATTGGGGAAACAAGATTGGTGGTTGAGGATAGAAGAGACAGGGGACTGCTATTTTCCATAATAAGCCTTTTACTAATATTTTATTTTTTAAACTGTGGATGTATTAATTTGATAGGAAATTTTAAATGAATATTAAATTATTAACTATGTGATTATTTACACAAACACAGGACAGGAAAGCTTTCTAATTATACCTCAGTGGACACCTTTTATTTTGCCACCCCAACACCCATTCCCTTTTCTGCCCTCTGATTCTCCCTCCTCCACGAGCAAGGCATATGGCCTAGGGGACATTTCTTCACCCCAGCCTCCACAGAAGCCTGTGATTCAGGCCCAGTCCAACCCATGGCCCTGGCCCTAGGCCAGAGATTTCCTTCTTCCAGGGCAAGGAACAAGCCCCAATTTGGGCTGGTGAGGGCTATCCTGAGTTATCTGTAAATAGTGACACGCTCTTGCCTCGAGCTGCTGGCAGCCATCTTGCCACCAAAAGAGAAGAACCTGCCCAAGAATGGGGCTGACTAGATGGCTGCAGAGAGGAGAGGCAGGGAGAAGACACCTGAGCCCTGATGTCTGTGGTTGAGCCCCTGCTTCCATGCAGGCCTGATGTGTGTCCACCTCTGCCCCTCTCCTAATTATAAGAGGCAGTACCGTGTAATCACGGAGCACTGGACTGCTTAGGTACACACTTCAGCTTTACTGCATACTGTGTGGCCTTGGGCATATAACTTAATCTCTTCCTCCTCTATAAAACAGGGATAATAATAGTACCTAACTCCACAGAATCAAATGAGTTAACATATACAACAGAAACGTGTACATATATTTTTAAATACACATTTATAAGAATATACATATGTTCATAGTTTAATAAAAGTACATATTGTATTTGTACTCATTTAANTAATAATAGTACCTAACTCCACAGAATCAAATGAGTTAACATATACAACAGAAACGTGTACATATATTTTTAAATACACATTTATAAGAATATACATATGTTCATAGTTTAATAAAAGTACATATTGTATTTGTACTCATTTAAATTTATATGTGCAAGAACCATATTTTTATTTTTAGGAATTAAATCCTTCTTTTTCCTTAAGCCAGTTTGAACTGAGTTTTCTGACATTTATAAGTAGCAGGATCCTAAGTAATTCAACATCCAAAAGAAACCACACAAAATCAATTGATAGATTTAAGCAAATGCAAAATAAATAAATAAACATAACACAAACATAAATATGCTCCATAGCAGAAAAAAATGCTCAAAAGTTAAAAAGTAAATAGAAAAAAAAAAAAAAAGAGAGAGAAAAAAAAAAGAAGAAAAAAAAAAGAAAAAAAAAAAGTAAATAGAAAAGGAAGAAATATTTGTAATCTTTAGAATTGATAAAGTTTCTGCCCTTACAAATAAGAAGATGGAGATGCTATACAAAATGGGCAAAACTATACAAACAAAATTCACAGATTAAGAAAACTAATGCAAAAAATGTTAGACCTTTAAAAAATAAAGCCAAGAAAAAGAATAGCAAGAGTTTTTTCCAATTATGTATCTGAAGAATGTTTTAAATTTTAGTATCTGCTTGCTAATGGAAAAGTCTCAGAGATTGCTGGTGAGAATGTAAATTGACTCAACCTTTCTGAAAGGCAATCTAACTATGATAAAAACAAGCATAACTTTGACAGAATAATTCTTCTAGGAATTTATTTAAGGAGATACTTGAATGTGTAGCAACATTTCCCCTATAAGTTTTCTCACTTATTTGCATTTATATTCAGAAACAACAGAAATTGAATGTCCAAAATTAGGGGATTCACTAAAATGCATACATTCCAATACTGTTCAGTCACTTAAAATCATGATGAAAAATATATACATCTATTGAAGAATGTTCATGATTATTAAATGAAATAAACAGGTTACAAAATCATATAGGATGGATCTGTTTTAGTTGTATAAATGCATACATATACAAGAGGAAAAAATCTACTGGGACATACATCAAACAATTGTGAGTCTCTGGGTGGTAGAATTTATGAGTGTTCTAATTTGTTGGTGGGTTTTTTTTTCCCCTTTATATGTGTATTTCACTTTTTTTCCTCCAAATAAACTTTACAGGCTTTCAATTTAAAATACTATATTAAATTCATAGAAAGCCATAAGTTACCTTAAAGAGTAGTTTGTTCATGCATTTGGAGAGAAAATGCATGGAGGCTGTTAGGTGGATCAAAAATGATGAGAGTGTGAGAGTGGACTCTCTTTTGAGAAAATCTGTGGTAAAAACCAGAACAAAGGGTCTCAAGAACATACGTGGCACATGGTTACTACAACAGAGCATCTGGAGAAGAGCAGGTATCTGAAGATACAAAAAGAAGGCATCACTTGAAGAGATGTCTAATGAACCCATCAATAGTGGCACACTTCGTTTTCCATTGTCCAGAGGCTACTGTTTGGGCTTGGCTGGATTACCTTACCTGGATTTCCACATGCTCTTTTCCTATATGCTGAACAGGCTCAGTAGCGAGGGGCAGAACTTACCCAGGGCCAGAACCCACTATCTCAGCCTCTTGGTGTCTTAATCTTTCTAAACTAGGTACAACAGGCATTTTTCATCAGCAGCTTTCCCCAGGGGAGAAACCAGGACACTTGACGCCCTGATCAAAGCTTCCCTAGATCACTGTGATCAACCACCAGCTACAACTGCAATCATAACACACACTTGACCTTAGAAACGCAACAGTGAGTTTTCAACAATTCATAACGGCTTGCATGCTAAGTCAGATTAAATTTTCTTTTCAGTTATTTCTGGCATATTAACAGCTGGTGACCTAGATTAAGAAATAATTTAATATGTCAAAAGGCAGACTGTATCACTAAATTCCTTCACAGATGGAAAGTGGATTCAATGAAAAGCTTCAGACCCAAAATTCAAGTAATTACTTGGAAGGAGGGAGAGGGTGGTGTGGAATATCTACCAGTGGATAAAATGAAGTATGGAAAAGTGACGACAAAACCTAACCAGGTTCCCAGCAGATTCTGGCTACGTTCTGGACACGCAGCCAGGGACAGGAAGCACGCAGGAAGCCTTGCTAATTCAGCAGCTAAAGGAGTGGCAGGAGGATCACTGTTGGTTCAGGATAAGCTTGGGTAGATATTAAAAGAAATACAATCCTCTTACTGCATTGAGAGCCTGGATGTGTGAAGGGAGGGACTAAAGGCAGCCACCAAGCCTCTGGGAACACACAGAGGCAAAGGGATCAGTGGCCCCCTTCAGTTCCTGGCGGTCAGTGGGAACTGGAGGGCAGTCTAAGTCAGGGTCTGCAGAGGGAAATTCACTGCCACTGTGAGCAACGCGGCAAATCTGACTTCCAGTAAAACAGGAAACCGCTAAACACCCAGAATCCCAGGGACAGAGAATACTTCCACGTGAAAGAGAACACAGTTCAACGGACACAAACCACGGGGCTTATTAGCTGGTGTCAATTTTCAAGCACAATGCTTAACATACAATATGAATGTCCTCTGCAAGGGACACAAATGAAGACCTCAGTGCTGGCAAGGTCTTACAAGCAGTAGGCAAGGGAAGCCAGGCAAGCCCAGTGCATGGAACAGTACCTCCCCAACCGTTGGGCGCTGGGCTTGACGTGGACCTGCCATTCATTTGTACCCATCTCTTGGGGAGAAAAATAATTATGACCGATCTTGAAGGGCTTAAACACCAGGGAACCCAATTGGACCTTTTTTTTTTTTTTCCCCAACACGAGCGCTTTTTTTTTTTTTTTTTTTATGCAGTAAAACGCCCTCCTCTATGCAGAAATGTGCAGAGAATTGTTAGGTTCGGGTCATATTTATCGCTGACCTTCCAGAGAAGGGCACTGGCGTCAAAAGGGATACACGTGTAACAGAGACCCCTCAGAAAAAGAAATAAGCAAAGAAAAAGAAGTTGTGTATCTAGATCTCGGTTTTGAACTTCAGGATTCACTTCACTGCACTGTATTAAAGCCGTTGGGTTTGAGCGGTCAGCCCTCTTGATCCAAACAGATTTGAGAGGTGTAGCTTCTGTGCGAAATCGCTCGTGCTTGCTGCACTCAAGTAGCCAGAAATCCCGCCGGAGGAACTACAGCGCCGCAAGCTCCCGCCGGGACCCGCGAGCCGCCTGCGGGAGCGCGGAGAGCTGGCGCCGGGAGGGAGATGCGCTCCGCTCCGGGAGCCGCGGGCGACCCGCCGCACCTGCCTCAGCTCGTGCCCGGCGCAAGGCGGGCGGGAGCCGGGAGACCCGGGCCCACCCCGCGCCTCCGGGGACCGTGTCTGCGCGCCCCCGACTGCCGGGTGCCGCCTTGCTGCAGTGGCTGCGGCGGAGGGCAGGGCGTCCCCGCGACCCCGGCCCCGGCCCCGGCCCGGGCCCCGGCCCGGCCTCCTGCGCTCCTCCGGCCAGCTCGGCCCTGCCTGCCCGCGTCCCCACCGCCCGGCCCGCCGCGCGCTTCTGACCTTTTCTTGCGCGCGGTTGAGTCGCTTCTGGACGTTCTTGGCGAAGATGCCCGTCTTGATGTCGGCCATGGCTGCGGGTGCGCGGAGGCTGCGAGGAGCGGAGCGAGCGGCGAGGAGGAGCGGGAGACGAGGAGGAGGAGGAGGAGCAGGAGGAGCTGGAGAGGCGGCGAAGAGCCGCCAGGCGCCAGGAGGGGTGAGGGGGGGGCGCGCCGGCGGGGACCCGCTTAAAGCGACAGAGCGGAGGCGGGATGCGCTGGCCCTGGCTGTGACCCGGGGCGGGGTGGCGAGCGAAAGAGAGTCAGAAAGCCCAGAGAGCGCCCACAGTGATGGAAGAGGAGGTCTGGTGCAGAAAGGAAAGGAAGCCAGCAGCGACCCCAGGGCCCTCAGCAGCTCCCGGGTTCTTTTAAGGAGGAGTTCGTGATAGAGGAGGATGACGGATGG
>SJYW01044166.1:0-11294 GCA_006410735.1 Raphicerus campestris
CGGAGTCACCCTCGTGAGGAGCTGACGTTCGGTGAGGCCCCCTGTGTGCCTGTCTTGGGGAGCTGCGCAGGAGGACTCTTGAGGATGCTGTGGGAGTATAGCAGGCTGCCAGAAGCCCTAGGAGAAGCCCTGTGTGCAGTGAGCTCTCTCCCGGGCCTGGCAAGTCAAAGTCAGGCTATGTTGTATTCGCCTCATTGAGCAGAGGAGGAAACTGAGGCTTGGAGAGGGAACTGGCCAGCCTGAGATGGCACAGCTGGTGTAGGGGCTGAATTCCAATCCAGGCAGCACCATGCCAGGTCCCCGGCTCCCAGCACCTGCCAGTCTCCGAGGCCCGCCCCTACCCGATCCCAGCAGGAGGGCTCTCATGCACCCCTTCACCAAGAGGAACATAAACCGCGTCCTTCATCTGCTTCAGGGGGAAGCTGGCCGCCTGGAGAAGGGTCACCCGCCTCCGCTGTCGCGGCTGGCCCTGCTCTCAGCAAGGCGCCTGCCGGCTCTGTGTCTCTCCCTCTGTCTGTGTGCCTCTCTGTTTCTTGGTGTCTCCCTCTGTCCTGTCCCGCCCCTCCCTCTGTCCTGTCCCTCTCCCCGTCTTGCCCTTGTCTCTGTCTCTCTTTCTCAGGCAGGCACGCATGTAACCCCTCCTCGCTTTTGCTGTGACAGGGTTGTGGGTGCCAGCCTGCAGCTTCAGGTCCCTTGCCCCTTCGCTGGCTGTTGTAGCTCAGAAGGAGGCCATGAAGGGCCCCTGGGATGGCAGAGCCCAAGCCAGGCCAAGGCCAGGGGTCTGGGAGTGGCCACCGTGCACAGAACTCCTTCCCCTCGGTGGCTTTCCTGAGTGTTAGCTTGTCTCGTCCCTGGAGGAGAGGGACTCCTCCCCCATTTACAGATGAGGGAGCTGAGGCTCAGGCCAGGAAAGAGACCAGTCCCAGGCCACGCAGTCAGAGAGTGCAGTCAGCTGGCTGTTAACGGATGGCCTGCAGACCCTGAACTTTGCAAACAGGGGGAATCATGGTCCCCAAGAGAGTGGCTGTCTCCTTGGTGTTCCCTCTCTGCGTGAGCCCCTTTTCCTGGGGACTCAGGATGCACTGGCCTCACCACTATCCCTCTGCCGTCGGGGCCCAGGGCCCTGCTGCGCCCGTGCCTGAGGCCAGAAACACGCTCCTTTGCCATCTCCTCTGTTGCTTACCCCCTCCCTACCTTCAGTGGGCCCTATGTGCTGTTCATGGGTGCTCCTTGGGGCCCCAGCCCCTGGGAGACCTCTGGCCTCCCATCGCCAGGGGCAAGGAGGCCCAGAGAGGCCCTGATGGCTCAGGTGGTCCTGCACGCTCCAGGGGTCAGACCAGTGTCCCAGCTCGGGGCCCAGGGCGCCTTGGGCTCCCTCACACTCTTCCCCAGGAGGCAGCAGTGGCCTTCTGGTCTCTGTCAGATGGTCAAAGCAGGTGGCGCCAGCCCTCCAGGGTGACCAGGGTGAGCCTCCGGGGTCTTGTCTGCATGCCCTCCCCACCTCCACAGCGGCACTTCCAGCTCCTCCAAAGCCCGGCTCAAAGGCCCCTTCCCAGCTCTGCCCCTTCCCTCCCCGGGTCCTGCAGCCACAGCCTCTCAGCCCAGCCTCAGGACTCCAGCTGGTCTTCCTGACTCCCCACCGACAGTTGCTGACACACTCAGCCCGAGCTGAGTGTGAGCCGACCCGCACCCCCCCGCCCCCCCACCGAAAATGGAGCTTTTTCATTGACCAGAATGTGGCCCAGAACAGTGGCTAGGATTCACCTCCTGCCTCTGCCCCTCACCTCCTGCCTCTGCCCCTCGTCTCCAGCCTCTGGTAGGTTGTTCCTCTAGGCCAGTGGATCCCAGACCAAGTCTTTGCATCCCCTGCAGGTCTTGCTAAGACTCAGACTGTGCCACCCCGCTCCTCCACCGGTCCCACTCCAGAGTTTCTGTGTCAGAATGTAGGGCTCGAAGCGCTGCGTCTGTGACGAGTCCCTGGGGGATGAGGACGCGGCAGGTCGGGGACCACACCTCGAGACCGATGCGCTCAGCCTGTTTTCTCCTCTGTACCGGGAATGCATGAGATCAAGTGAGATGGTGAATTCACTGAAGGCTTGCTTAGTGACCTCTGTGTCCTTAAGACGGTCTTCTTTTTTTCCCAAGGCTGAGAAGGGGTCCTGGAGAGCTCCCCTGACTCCTGAAAGGCTGGGACCCTTCCCTTGCAATGGTCCTGCCCATCCCCACAGAGGAGGGTGCTGTACTTTGAGGAAGGGGCCCGGGATTTCACGAGGCCACCCAAGCCAGCCTCGGCACACCCCAGTACATGAGACCCACCCGCCCACCAGCCAGCACCACCCAGCTGGGATCCCCTCGCCAGCCCCGGGCGCTGGGAGCTGTGTGGGCTGGAGTCTAATAACCTCTCAGCAGAGACAGAGCTTTCAACTAACTGAGGCGCTTCTGCAGACTGCAGCCTTTGTGGTTGGAGAAATGTATTCAGCCTACGAAGCCCCTTTTGAGCGATACAAATTAGATACAGCAGTCCCTTTTATGAAGATACTAATTAAGCTGGAGACAGCGGGCTCCAGGTTTTTTTCCATTGTTATATTTGTTCAGGCTTTCACTCCTGTTTATCACCATCGGTATGACTAGTAAATACTGACCTGGGCTTAGACGGTGTCTCCAGTGGCTGAACACCGATCTTTGGCCTCGAGTCAGGGGAATGAGGGTCCGAGGCCAGGGAAGCTTTGTCACTGATTGTTGATGGAGTTTTTGATGGTCTTTTGTGTGTCGGAAGATGAAGAAGTAGAAATTGTGTTTAAATTCAATGGTCTAGGGGACTGAGTTATTTATGATAAGGGCTGGGGCCACTGAGGCAGCCCCTGGGGGCTTCTGGTTCTAGGGTGTCAGTTTAGTTGATACTAAGACACAAGGGGACGCTGCTTTCTCCATAACCAAGACCTGGTTCTCACACCCCTGTCGCTCACCACCCAGCCCAGCCTGGACTTGTTGGCAAGCCCACCACCAAGTCTGCCCAGTGATGGAGGAGTGGAGAGGGTCCTGGACTTTGGATCCAGGCAGGCCTGGATTGGATTCCCCCTCTACCACCTCTGACCAGCTCAGACAGGTCACTGTAGGCCTCTGAGCCTCGGTTTCTCCCTCTGTAAAGTGGGCCCCCAGGCCTGCCTCTTAAGATGGCCAAGTGGATTAAATCGATAGAACCACTGAAGCAGACAGTAGGTGCTCAGTTTGTGTTGTTCCCTAATTGGGTGCCTGCTGTATGCAAAACCCTGGGAAAGGATGTCCTTGAGGCTAAGATCAGCCAGGCCTACAAGGAGCTCCCGAGGGACTCAGTATAAGCAGGATGGTAGCCCCGGGGACCTGGGAGGTGTCAGGAGCAGGCTTCCTGGAAGAAGGGAGGCTCACACTGGGCCACAGAGGCCTCCTGGCGAGGGAAGAGGCAGCAAGACCCTAAAATAGGCCAACCAGGCTCTTCCCGCAATCCTCACAGACTGACGGGTGTCTTGGGCCAGCTGGGCCTGGGGAGGGAACCCCACCAAGCCCGGTGACTCTGTTTTCCAGTCTTGTCCGCGCATTTCCGGGTCTGTGAGCCTTACACAGACCACAAAGGCCGCTACCACTTTGGCTTCCACTGCCCCCGGCTCTCGGACAACAAAACCTTCATCCTCTGCTGCCACCATAACAACACAGTTTTCAAATACTGCTGCAACGAGACAGAGTTCCAGGCGGTGATGCAGGCAAACCTCACGGCCGGCTCCGAGGGCTACACGCACAAGTGAGTACCCCGCTGGGCCCCCGTCAAGCCAGGGTGCTGTCAGAACACCCCAACCTCCCAGCCAGCTGTGGAGTAATCAGTGTGAGGATGGGTGGGCCTGGAAGGAGCTTATGAAAGTCTTCAGGTGACAGGTTTTCTGGGCTGCTCTGTCCTCTGGACTTTAGCCTTCTCATCTGAGAAATGGGCGCACAGCACAATACCTACCTCTCAGGGCTGATGGGAAAGTGAAACGAAGTCAAGGATGTGGAAGACTTTCAGTGCTTGGACCTGGAGCCCACGGGACCCAAGTTCCTTTTTCATTCATTGTTTGTTCAACAAATATTTGTTGACATTCCTGACTCAGAAATTATTCCCATGCAGCCCCTTTCCCTAAGGGGATTAGAACACATGAGACCAGGGCCCTGATAGATGGAATCTGAATGTAGAGAGAGAGGAGGAGTTTGCTGGTAGAAAAGCAGTGAGAATATGCTAAGTAAAGGCACATGGTATCAAAACAGTATCCACTTATTTATCTGATTATGAATGAGCATATTTCACATTTTTAAAAGCCATTGTGAGCTAGCTGTTTATGTCCTCTGCCATTGCCTATTTGATTTCTGGCCTTTTTCTTATTTAGTCATAGGAACTCTTTATATATGAAGGAAATGGGGTGCATTTCAAATGTTTTCTCAGAGCGTCTCTAAGTTTGTGCTGCTTTTTTCTTCATGCTTAGTTTTAAATTATTATACAGTCAAATTGTACCCATATTTTTGTCTTTTATGTCTGGTGGGGTTTATATCATCCTGAGAAAAGCTTCTCCTGCTCTGAGATCATAAGAAGATCCTCTCATGTTTTACTTCTTGTATGTTCATTTTCTCACCTTCAGATCTTTGATCTGTCAGGAATTTATTTGGACGTAAGATTTCTTTTTTTAATTTGCATGCAAGTAGTTCATGTGGATGTTTATTAGGAATCTAGCTTTACTTTTTTCCTAAATGGATAGACAGTTCTTCCAATAGGAATGATTGAATTGTCCGTCTTTTCCTCACTGATGTGAAATGCCAACTTACTGTATACTATAATATACTCAGTGTGAGTGTCTGGGTAGATTGTGGTGGCTTTCATTGGTCTGCTTACGGTTTCTAGTACCTCATTGTGTTAACTACTGTTGCTTTTGATATGTTCTAATGTCTTCTTAGTCTATTCCCCCGGATTTTTTGTCATATAAACTTCATAATTTAGCTTTTCTAGTCTCTCTGCCAAAAAAAGTCTAGGTGGTATTTTTCATGGAGATTGTGTGGGGTTTGTAGATTAATTCAAGGAGAATGGACTTTTCATGATGTTGAGTATTCCTTTCCAAGAATACAGGTTGCCTTTCTGTTTGTTCAGCTTCTCTTCCATAGTGTTTTAGAGTTTTCTTCATGTAGAAATTGTGCATATCTTTTCATTTATTCGTATTTATTTCTTTTCATGCTGCTGTTTTATAATGAGGTGTTTTGTTTTGTTTTTTTCTACTGCTCGCTCAGCTGGTAAGGAATCTGCCTACAATGCAGGAGAACTGAGTTCAGTCCCCCTGGAGAAGGGAACAGCTACCCACTCCGGTATTCTGACCTGGACAATTCCAGAGGCTGTATAGTCCTTGGGGTTGCAAAGAGTCAGACACAACTGAGTGACGTTCACTTCCACTTTCTTCCACTAAACCTCCTAACCAACTGTTGTTTAAATGCTAAAACCTAATGATTTCTAAATATAAGCCTTTTTACTCAGCCACCTTATTGAAATTCCTTATATTTGTAGTACTTTTTCAGTTGACTCTCTTACATGTCCAATGATCTGTTTGCAAATAATGCTGATTTCATCTCCTTTCCAGTTTTTGTGCCTCACTTCTTTTTCTTGTCCAGTCATGCTGGCTAGTACCTCTAACATCTTTAAAATTGTCAGGCAGTCTGATATCCCTCCTGACTTTAATGGGGATGCTTCAGATATTTTCCCAGTAAGCCTGAGGATGACTCCTGAGGTAGATATATTTTTTTCCTGGTAAGGAAAAAAATCTACTTGGAAGGAGCGGGTTTGTTGAGTGACTAGTAGGGGGATCAGTGTCACTGCTGGGAGTAATGGTGCTGGGAAAGGTCTGAGCCTCAGTCTCTGTCGGATGTTGGGCATGGATGTTTTCCCACCATACCAGGCTCTCTTGGGGGAAGCTGCCTCTTCCCTCTGATTGGGCAGGAGATGCAAATTGCTCGACTATCATCTAAATCTCTCCTCCTCCCACCAAGGCCAGCTCCCCAGCCTGCCTTCCTCAGATGCATGGGTGCTTCTCTTGAATATCTTGCCATCTGCTCAGACCTTAGAATAATTCTGTGTGAAGTAGTTCAGCAAGCCTCTTCTGTCACGAGGGCTGGAATCAAGCCTGGAACTTGACCCAAGCCTTTTTATAAGACCAAAGACTAATATCCTAAGCCAGGAGGGTGGTGCCAGGACTGAGGTTAGGACCCCAAAGTGTTGTAGTTGCTGGCTGAAAGCCAGACAGAAGACAGAGGCTTGGCAAGGTGGCCAGGCCTCTCCAAGGCCCTGGCGACTGGCGTCCGGGATCCTCGTTTTGAACACACAGGTCTCTGTGGTCTGCATGTCCACACAGGATGCACGTGGAATTCTCCACCGTCTCAGCACGATGGGTCCCAGCTGTGGATAATAAAGTGTCAAACAGCAAAACAAAGCCCTTCCCTGGGGAGGCATAGCCACATTGAGGAAGTTTAGCTTGGTTTTTATTCTGGAACCTCAGCAAGTATTTTTGGAGCAGGCAGCATGGGGCCGGTTCTGTGTCAACCTTCTGAAGTCAGCTGGGAGCCCACCCTTAGCCCCCTTGACGTGCAGGAAGGCGAGGCATGGAGAGGCTGGATAACTTGCCTGACTGAGGCAGCCAGTGGGGGTGGAGCCTAGAGCTGACCAGGATCTAGAGTTGCTTTAATAAATGCGAGACTTCTGTCGATGGCAAGCCCCAGAGCAGGGACCCCCACCATGACCCTATGGACACATGGGCCTCATCCTCCTTTTGGCGGTTGCTCTGTGCATTGTGAGACACTGGCCACCACTCACTAGAGGTAGGGAACACCCCCTCCCCACTGATGGGCTGTGACTGCCAACCGTGTCTCCTGACTTTGCTGAGCACGAGATGCAGGACTTAACTGGTTGAGGGCACCGCTCTGGGGGAATGCCTCCTCATCACTCTCCACTGACCTTCCTGTCACCTGTCTTCCCACAGACGTCGAGAGAAGCCCAGAAGAGCTGGGCTGCACTCCTCAGCTGGGCTGTTCAGCTCTCTTGGGCCTCACGAGGGAGGCATGGCGCTTGGTCTCTTGCATCTGAAAGTGTAGAAGAAAGTGGGAGTCACACAGTACAGAGGAAGGAGCATTTCTGGGTAGCCTGAGTATGAAATGCCAGAGGAAGAGTGCAGAGAGGCAGCAGGGGCTGGCATGGTGGGCTGGGGGCCCCTGGGCTGGGAGCAGAGGGGGTGGTGCTTGGGCTTCCTCTTGAGGGTGGCACAGGGCCCTGAGGGCTTCAAGTTGGGTTTGTACTCATGGATGGTGCAGGGACAAGGACCTAGGACATNTATGGACACATGGGCCTCATCCTCCTTTTGGCGGTTGCTCTGTGCATTGTGAGACACTGGCCACCACTCACTAGAGGTAGGGAACACCCCCTCCCCACTGATGGGCTGTGACTGCCAACCGTGTCTCCTGACTTTGCTGAGCACGAGATGCAGGACTTAACTGGTTGAGGGCACCGCTCTGGGGGAATGCCTCCTCATCACTCTCCACTGACCTTCCTGTCACCTGTCTTCCCACAGACGTCGAGA
Organism: Raphicerus campestris; assembly: GCA_006410735.1. Taxonomy (NCBI): domain Eukaryota; kingdom Metazoa; phylum Chordata; class Mammalia; order Artiodactyla; family Bovidae; genus Raphicerus; species Raphicerus campestris. The sequence continues at coordinate 7,611 of SJYW01044166.1, forward strand.
GAAGCCCAGAAGAGCTGGGCTGCACTCCTCAGCTGGGCTGTTCAGCTCTCTTGGGCCTCACGAGGGAGGCATGGCGCTTGGTCTCTTGCATCTGAAAGTGTAGAAGAAAGTGGGAGTCACACAGTACAGAGGAAGGAGCATTTCTGGGTAGCCTGAGTATGAAATGCCAGAGGAAGAGTGCAGAGAGGCAGCAGGGGCTGGCATGGTGGGCTGGGGGCCCCTGGGCTGGGAGCAGAGGGGGTGGTGCTTGGGCTTCCTCTTGAGGGTGGCACAGGGCCCTGAGGGCTTCAAGTTGGGTTTGTACTCATGGATGGTGCAGGGACAAGGACCTAGGACATTGCAGAAACTATGATGTTGACCTGGACAAGATGGGGGCCCTGCAGAGGGGAGGGGCCTGGGTCACCCAGTAGACAGCCAATCAGAGCTAAGATAAGAGGCCCTGGAGGGCCTCCTGCTCCTGCTTAGCTGTTGGAGTTGAGGGACCTTGGGGAGAAGGCTTGAGCCCAGGGAGCTGGACCAGGGCCTTGTGTCCAGTCAGAGCTTGTATCTGAGAGGGGACAAATGGAAGATGGGCTGGTGGGAGTGAGAGGATAGGTCAGTGGTGAATGGGGTGGGACAGGCCTGCCTGGCCAAGAGGTCCTGAGTGCTCCAGGTGTGTGAGGGGAGCCAGGTAAAGTCCACCTTTAGGACCGTCCTGCCCTTTGGGGCTCTGGTTCCTCTGGGCAGGACACCTGTGTTGTCTCGTTAGTCCTCACAGCTACTCTGAGAACAAGGAAAAAGGGACTGGGCCCAGGCTGGTCAGGTCACCTATTGCAGCCGCAGTTGAGGCCAAGAGATGCCAGGGCCCTTGTTCCACCAGCGGGCTCTGCCACCCCTGGGTGCATCTAGAAAGCCAGGGCTTGTCTGATGCTGGGGAGTGTGCCAGACCTCAGCCCTCAGAGGCCAGATGAAGGTTGATACCCATCTAGATGGACCAGAGCAACTGTGACCCCCATTAGGGCTTTATGAAGATGCAAGGGCTGCCTAACACTCGCCCGCCCTGCCCCGTGAATCAGCCGGGAGGCGGGGCTGGTGGCAGGCAAAAGGAGAGTGCTTCTGATGACTTATTTACTTGTGTTTTTCTGGAGGAACAGAACGGTCTGTTTTGGTTCTGGCTGCTTGGCAGAAAGGCAGGCAGAACAAGGGAAGCAACCTCTCCAAGCCCACCACCTTGGGGAGATGCCACTTCTAGCCACTCGGGCAGCGGCCCTGGTGTTCAGGAGTGTGTGCACACCCTCCCATGCGTTCTGGGCAGGATGCTAGCAGCAGTGACCACCCAGGGCCCTGAACAAGGAACAGCAGCATCTGTTCAGGGCGTGGTGGGGGGTGGTGCAGGGCCTGTGCGGTCGGCGATCAGTGCTCTCTGAGGGCCGAGGTCGCCCCTCTGGCAGCGGGTCACGGACTGGAGTCCTTATGCAGCGCATGGGTATTCCTTCACGAGACAAATGGGCTGCTAGAGCGGGGAGCCTGGCGCAGGAATTCTCAGAAGACAGCAGAGTCCTCAAGCCTCACCGTGGGAGGTGATGGGTTATCAGCTTTCCCTTGGCTGCAGTGAAACCTCTTTCCTCCAAAAGCTTTCCTTTCCCCAAACCCAGAGGTGCTCCAGCTACGCAGACACGACAGTCTCAGGAACGTGCCTCCTCCATCCTCGCCCGGGACTGCCCATGGGTGGTGATGGGACCACCACCTGGTCTCAGCCGGCTGGCATACCTGCTCCTGTCCCGGAAGGTCTTCAGCGAGATTTCTCCATCAGGGAAGACTTGGTTTATTGCTTGAGAAGCACCAAAAGAATTTGAATCAGTAAATATCCCAAAAGATACTGAAAAATTGGTATCTATGGTTTTGGCTGGCTTCTTATCTTGCTTCATAAAACAGCCTCTGTTTTATCTTCTGACCTTTATAACACCCACCCACACACACACACACGCTCAACAAAGTCCCTGCATCTGGATGAAATTAATTTCCAGATCGCATTTTTAAATTAAATTTTATAAAAACAGAATGCTCACAGCCAGCCAACCATGGAGAGGCCGGGGAGCTGCCTGGGGACGGTGTCCATTACCTAGGTTTCTGTGCTGGCTGCCACCTCCAGGGTGGCCTCCCTTGCAGGTAAGAGGGAGTCAGCAAAGGTGACCTCCTTCCAGTGCCCCTTTCCTTCCTCTGAACTGGAGGGGGGCCGTGAGACCATGCTGTCACCCCAACCCCCCAGGCCAGTTAGACTGAGCTGGCTGCGGAGGCCTGTAGCCCAGCAGAGCCTGCGCTTGCCATGGTGAAGACACTCTGAGATGCAGGATGCTCTTGCTGGGGAGGTTGGACCCTGTCCTCAATTCCCGGTAGAGGGTGAGCCAGGACACATGGGCCAAGCAGATGTGGAGAATTCCTGCCTGGACATCTGTCTTAGACTTGACCTTGGGATTTCCCCCTAGTTCCGCACACTCTGAGGTCACATGGCCCTGTGTCTAAATCCCAGCACAGCCCCGCCCCAGCTGTGCAGCCTTTGGCGATGACCTTGCCTCTCTGGGCCTCATTTCCTCATCTGTAAATTAGGGAGACCAACTCCTAACTCACAGTATTGTTGCAAAGATTCAGAAACACAGGGCGTGGTGATTGCTAGTATTACTATTAACTACTAGAGAATATGGGAATGGCAACCCACTCCAGTATTCTTGCCTGGAGAATCCCATAGACAGAGAAGCCTGGTGGGCTACAGTCCACAGGGTTGCAAAGAGTCGGACACGACTGAGCGACTTTACTAACTAGAGAATATGGGCTTCCTGGGTGGCGCTGGTAGTAAAGAACCCGCCTTAACCAGTGTAGGAGATGCTGGAGACAGGGTTCGAGCCCTGGATTGGGAAGATCCCCTGGAGGAGAGCATGGCAACCTGGAGAATCCCATGGAGAGGGGCGCCTGGCAGGCTACAGTCAGTAGGGTCTCAAAGAGATGGACACGAGTAAAGCAACTCGGTGCAATGCACCCACTGGAGAATGTGGCTGCTGCTGCTGCTGGTGGTAAGTTGCTTCAGTTGTGTCCGACTCTGTGACCCCGTAGACGGCAGCCCACCAGGCTCCCCCGTCTCTGGGATTCTCCAGGCAAGAACACTGGAGTGGGTTGCCATTTCCTTCTCCAATGCATGAAAGTGAAAAGTGAAAGTGAAGTTGCTCAGTCGTGTCCGACTCTTAGCGACCCCATGGACTGCAGCCTACCAGGCTCCTCCATCCGTGGGAGTTTCCAGGCAAGAGTACTGGAGTGCGGTGCCATCGCCTTCTCCAGAGAATATGTGTAGAGAAGGTAAAATCTAGTGAAGAGGTTATGAATATCAAGGCTGCCCTTGTCACCANGTGGGAGTTTCCAGGCAAGAGTACTGGAGTGCGGTGCCATCGCCTTCTCCAGAGAATATGTGTAGAGAAGGTAAAATCTAGTGAAGAGGTTATGAATATCAAGGCTGCCCTTGTCACCAGCTTGCTATGAGTGCTCAATATGTGTTAGCGTAAGGAATGTCTGAAGCAGCTCCAGGCTGAGCGCTGAGCACACAAAGATAAGTTAGACCCTGACTTAGCCTCAAGGAGATCTGATCTCAAGATGCAAATAGTCCTACAAGTCAGCAAAGACAGCAGAGTGTGTTCTGGGAAACCCAGTGGTTTCGGG
>SJYW01044168.1:0-27120 GCA_006410735.1 Raphicerus campestris
TGGTGATGGACAGGGAGGCCTGGTGTGCTGCAATTCATGGGGTCGTGAAGAGTCAGACACGACTGAGCGACTGAACTGAACTGAACTGAACTGTGGACTTCCCTGGTAGCTCAGCTGGTGAAGAATCCACCTGCAATGCGGGAGACCTGGGTTCGATCCCTGGGTTGGGAAGATTCCCTGGAGAAGGGAATGGGAACCCACTTAGTCCATGGGGTAGCAAAGGGTCGGACACAAGTGAGCGACTTTCACACGTTGAGGTATGTTTCCTATATCTCCACTTTGTTGAGAGTTTTTGTCATACATGAATGCTGAATTTTATCTAAACCATTTCTGCATTTACTGAGATGGTCACACTTTGGTTATTCTTCAATCTGAAAGTGTGGTATATCACAGTGACAGGACTGCAAATATTGAAACAACTTTGCATCACTGGATAAAGCCCACTTGATCATGATGTATGATCCTTTTAACGTATAGATGAATTTGGTTTGCTAATATTCTATTGAGGATTTTTCCATCTGTGTCCATCAGTGATATTCTTTTTTTTTTTTCCAGTTCTTTTCTGGTGATATCTTTGTTTTTGGTGCGAGTGTGATGCTAGTCTCACACAAATAGCTCTTCAATATTTAAAAATAATTTGAGGATAGGTGTTAATTTTTCTTTAAATGTTTTGTAGACTTTGTCTGTGAATTCATCTGGTTCTGGATTTTGTTCATTGGGAGTTTTTAAATTATTGACTGATATCATTACTGGTAATTGGTTTGATTATATTTTGTATTTCTTCCTGATTCAGTCTTAGGAGATTGTATGGTTCTAGCAATTTATTTCTTTCAGGTTGTCCATTTTATTGGCATGTGATTCTTTGCATTTCTTATGATCCTCTGCATTTTGTGGTGTCAGCTGCAACTCTTCCTTTTTGGTTTCTGATTTTATTTGTTTTCGACATTTATCTTTTTTCCTTGATCAATCTAGCTAAAGGGTTTTCAATTTTGTTTATCTTTTCAAAGAACCAATTCTTACTTTCATTGATACTTTATATTTTTTGTCTCTATTTATTTCTGCTCTGATCTTTATGACTTTTTCTCTAATAACTTTGGGTTTTGTTTGCTTTTCTTTCTCTAATTCCTTTAGGTATAAGTTCAGACTGTTTGAGATTTTGTTTCCTGAGGTAGGCTTGTCTTGCTATAAAATTTTCTTGAGAACTACTTTTGCTGTGACTCTTGTCTCCAGGTATTTTAAAAATTTCCTCTTTGATTTCTTTAGTGACTAACTGGTTGCTTAGGAGCATAATGCTTAGTAGTCACATTTTTTTTTTTGGTAGTTTTTGTTATAGATTTCTAGTCTCACAGTGTTGAGATGCTTAATATTGTTGATACTTAATATTGTTTCTATCTTCTTAAATTTCTGAGATTTATTTTGCAGCCCAACATGTCCTTGATAGCTCAGTTGGTAAAGAATCCACCTACAACACAAGAGACCCCAGTTCAGTTCCTGTATCAGGAAGATCTGCTGGAGTAGAGATAGGCTACCCACTCCAGTATTCTTGGGCTTCCCTTGTGGCTCAGCTGGTAAAGAATCTGCTTGCAATGTGGGAGATCTGGGTTCGATCCCTGAGTTAGGAAGATCCCCTGGGGAAGGAAAAGGTACCCACTCCAGTGTTCTGGCCTGGAGAATCCTGTGGACTGTACAACTCATGGGGTCGGAAAGCGCCGGACATGCCTGAGTGACCTGCCCTTTCACGTGCTCCACCCTGGAGAATGTCACACGTGTAAACAGCTGTGCCTTCTGCAGTTTTTGGATGGAACAATATATGTATCTATTAACCTCCTCTGACACAACGTGTTGTTTAAGGCCAGTGTTTCCTTATTGCTTTTCTGTCTGGATAATCTGTTCGCTTTTGGAAGCAGTTGTTAAAGTCCTGGCTTATTACCGTATTTGCTCTCCGTGTTTATGTGTGTCTATGCTGGGAGCATGTGTATTTCCACTCGTCATGTCTTCTAGGTGAATGGATACCTTTATCTTATGTAATGTCCTTCTTTTTCTCTTGTAACAATCTTTAAAGTCTTATTATCTCCTTCAAGTATGACATGCCATCTTTATTTTTGTGTATATTTTCATGGAACACCTTCTTCCCTCTTGTCCCTTGTAGTTTGTGTGTGTCTTTAGATTTGAACTGAGTCTCTTGTGGGCTTGGCATTTCATTGGCTTGTTTTAATCCATTTCGCTACTCTGGGTGTTTTGGTTGGATCATTTAGTCCATTTACATTTAACATAATTATTGATAGGTATGTATTTATTGTCATTGTGTTAATACTTTGGGGACTGTACCTCATTTCGCTCTTACGTTAATCTTTAGCTCTCTTCTGTTGTGATTTGTTGACTATTTTTATTGCTATGTTTTGGGTTCANAGTCCATTTACATTTAACATAATTATTGATAGGTATGTATTTATTGTCATTGTGTTAATTCTTTGGGGACTGTACCTCATTTCGCTCTTATATTAATCTTTAGCTCTCTTCTGTTGTGATTTGTTGACTATTTTTATTGCTATGTTTTCGGTTCAGTTGCTCAGTCATGTCTGACTCTGCGACCCCATGGACTGCAGCAGGCCAGGCCTCCCTGTCCATCACCAACGCCCAGAACTTGCTCAAACTCATGTCCATTGAGTCAGTGATGCCATCCAATCATCTCATCCTCTGTCGTCCCCTTCTCCTCCTGCCTCTGATCCTTTCCAGCATCAGGGTCTTTTCCAATGAGTCAGTGCTTGCTAGAGTCAGTCATTGCTATGTTTAGAGTCCTTTGTTTTTTTATGTATGTATTTATTACAGGGTTTTAGTTTGTGATTACCATGAGGTACACATATATAATTATTTTAAGTTGATGATTTCTTCAGTTTGAATGCATTCTAAATACCCTTTATTAATTTAATAACATTAAATTAATTGACTGACTGAAAGTTTTAGAACAAGAGAACATAAAGCCTAAACAATACCTAGGCTTTTGATAACAGATAATATGCTTTTTCTTTCTCTGATGCTTAAGTGATTTATAGTTCCTATGCTCCTTTGTTTCAGACACTTTATAGAAAACTAATAAATTCATTAACTTAATTAATTATCATCCCAGAATCTTAGAAAGAAGAGCCAGAAAGTGCCTTTTCAGAAATTAGAATGTCTCTGTTACATATGGCGGGAAAGGAGATAAATTCCTGCTTTCTGCATCCGTGCAGTTGAAATGCAAGACTCACAAAGGCTCAGTTTCTGCACGGTTAGCTCTTAGAGGCATTGCTGTATAACAAATGTTCCTATGGTGTTCTTTTTCCCAGCTATATTAGTTTCTCCCTTTGCAGGTCACACAACTCATCCATAATACTCTGCTTCACCACACAGTATTACTGCTGAAAGGACAGAATTAACTGTGTATAGACATTGACAGAAGGCCTAATGAAGAGATGAGATGTGGAAGAAAGGGCATGGAAAATAGATGAGTGTACAGTATTAGGAAAAGACAGAAATTGTTACTAACGGAACAAACCAGCAGGCATTTTACTTTTGGTCTAAGTTTTTGGCTAAAACATTTTGTTTATAATATTTTAAGTTAAGCATAAGAGAGGGCTAGTGTTTATAGGGAAGAAAACAAAGATATATGCTTATAAATTACAGACAATTTGAAATATGACCCTGGAGCTATCAAAATTACTGGAACATATTTGCAGTCCTTAAAATTACAGATTATTTTTCCTCACTGGTGAACAACAGGGATCTCTGGGGAAAGGTAGAGCATTTTCCTGCTGCTTCCACTAAAAAATTCATCGGAACCAAAGGCATTTAAAATTACTCCATTCAACAAGCTTTTGTTCTGAGATGCTTCCTTTTGTTCCAATTCAAATATAGTGCAATAGCCTGGAATTGCAAATTGATCTCATTGTAGTACTCAAAATGTAAAAACTCAAGAGATTTGATCAAGAAATATGAACACCTTCACAAAACAAGGTAAATGAGAAAAGATGGTTAATATCATTTATTTGGAAACTTTAAGGTGGAAATCACAATCTAAAATAAGGACAAATAAATTTATAGAGCAGTAACAAAAAATACAGCATATATATTTTATATACACACATAAAATAGCTGCAGTACCCACAGATAGGCATTTTGAGGCAAAATTTAAATTAGACATTTGCAAGGATAATGATTAGCAAGGATTTTTTTTTTTCCTACGATATATTCAGGGAAGACAAAAACTCTTTATTCTTATCTCAGTTGCAAATGGTACATTTTACCACAGGAATGCGATTTACTTCTAGAATCAGCTAAAATGCCATCAAACTTTTCATTTTAATGCCTTCTTAAGCTAAAAAGTACTTTAATTTAGTTTTAAGGTATTTTATGCTTATTAACCTCAACAGTGAACTGGGAAGATTTTCCATTAAATCTGCTGTCCATCAGCCTATTTTAGATATATTACAATTCTCCTGCCAATATCTTGTCTCCTTTATGAAGGTGGCAGGAGGCAGATGATGATTTGATCAAATTAGAAGAAGACATGAAGGAACCACAAAACTCTATTTGACATCATTCAACAAACCCTACTGACATATTGTGTGCCAAACACTGGGCCAGTAGAGGAGGAAAATGACATTATTTGTCACGCATTTTATTTTTATTCAGTTTTGATTTTGCGAATGCACAAATGGACAAGTTGATTTTAGATATGTCAAGTTATATCTGGGTAGTATATTTTGAAGAATGTAATTTCACAAAATGACCATCTTCTACCTCTAAAGAGTTTTCCAGCAGGTAAAAGTTAAGCCAAATTTCTCAGACTGCCCTGAAATGAAAACCGTATTTTGGGACTTTACACCACCTTCTGTGATCTTGTTTCATACTATCCATAATCTCTATTTTGATATAACATCAAGATCCCATCCCTGCTGTTTAGTTGCCCCGTTGTTGCCAGCTCTTTGCNACTGGGTAGTATATTTTGAAGAATGTAATTTCACAAAATGACCATCTTCGACCTCTAAAGAGTTTTTCAGCAGGTAAAAGTTAAGCCAAATTTCTCAGACTGCCCTGAGATGAAAACCGTATTTTGGGACTTTACAACACCTTCTGTGATCTTGTTTCACACTATCCATAATCTCTATTTTGATATAACATCAAGATCCCATCCCTGCTGTTTAGTTGCCCCGTTGTTGCCAGCTCGTTGCAAGCCCCTATTGGCTCTTTTGTCCATGGGATTTCCCAGACAAGAATACTGGAGTGGGTAGCATTCCCTTCTCCAGGGGATCTTCACAACCCAGGGATCAAACCCTGGTCTCCTGCACTGGAGGCAGATTCTTTAGCTTCTAAGCCATCAGGGAAGGCAAAACTCTGCAGCTGGAGGCTTAAGGCATCAGAAAACTTAACCAAGTGGTGGGGGAGGATTTACCAGGATAACCAGCAGGACCATGTGGGTTCCAGACCTTCCACCCCACCTCCCTGCAAGGCCTGGCACATTCTAGATGCTGAATACCGAATAGCTGCTGTCTTTGTTTTCGCTCTAGTTATCGTTTCCTTTACATTCTGCCTCCTTCTTGGGGGCATCGCAGACCCATCAGAGTTCAGTCCCGACTCCTCTCTGCCTTCCTCTGCCATACTGTCGACACTTTGTACTGTCACTTCCCCTTGAGCCTTTCATCACTGTAGACGGAACCTTTCTTAGTCCCGAGGACAGTAAAACTTGGGGCCAAGTCTCATAAGAAGGATATCACTGAACAGTCTGAACATAAGAAGAGTCTCTCCAAAGTAGCCCCTTTAAGAATTGGATCCTTATAAAGCAAAACCAAGATGTCACAAGATTGATTTCATCATAACTAAGAAGCTAATGTTAGATGAAAATAACCCTTTTTCTCAGCCTGGCAGAGACTTTAATGAGTCAACTTTTGCTGGATTGCCGTGACCTATTTATTTAATGCTATAAAGAATATAGAATACATGCTGTATTTACAAACTTCAAAGTAAATTAGTTATTTGCATTTTTATCTGTAGGAGAGGAGAGAAACACGCTCCCTTTTTGACCTTTTATCCTCAAGTTATAGATGAAGGAGATTAAATTTGTCTGTATTGTCAGTGTAATCCATTTTGAGTTGAGAATCATAACAGTGGAAAATATCAAGATTGACTTTAAAGCCTACTGAATGTAAATAACTTTTAAAAATACTGGATAAGAAGCTGAAATGGGGAGAGGAAGACTCAGTTACGAGAGGTCCAATCAGAAGATGTTTTTCAAATAAAAATCAAACATAATGGGTATCCTATTACTTGAATACAGAAATTAAAATTTTTTTTTTTTTTTTTTTCTTTTTCTAGCATGGTGAGGAGAAAACTGAGTTGTCATTAAAGCCTTGCATTGTAGTTTACTCAAGGATAGATCACAGAGTTTGAGTAAGCAAAGATGCCCAGATATGCCACACACAGGGATAAACTGACATACAAATGCTCATTTTTCCTGCTCAATTCCAGTGATGTTTCTAGGTACCATGGTCACTGGTGGAAGAGGTATAAGAATACAGCTTGAAAGACAAGGTCAAGCATCAGCGACTCCTCCCCAAGGAGGAATAAGCCACGGGCAAGAGACCATGGCTTGTCTGCGTTCTCATAGGCACTACAAGCCATGGTCTCCTTGGCAGCGGAAGGCAGCACAGCATCACCGTGGAGCTGATCGCGCGCCCGCACGTGCAGGAGCTTTACATAATACGAGAGCATGACAGAACCGCNAGAGACCATGACTTATCTGCGTTCTCACAGGCACTACAAGCCATGGTCTCCTTGGCAGCGGAAGGCAGCACAGCATCACCGTGGAGCTGATCGCGCGCCCGCACGTGCAGGAGCTTTACATAATACGAGAGCATGACAGAACCGCAGGCGCGCACACGTAGCAACTACTGAGCAACGTTCCTGTCACCCTTTCACTCTGAAGAGTCAAAGGTCACACGGTAAATGGCTAACAGCTAGTTCTCTGGGGGTTAAAAAGGTCTGATTTGTAGCATTTGCTGATTCCCGTGGTGGAAACACTTCTGTGTGGTCAAGTTCAAGCTACCAACCCAGAGCTCCTGGGCCACAGGTGGGCAGCCTGCTTTCCGATAGTGTCTCCCCGACCTCAATGTTGTAGGTAAACAGGACTTCAAGAACAGAGAAAATAGCAAAATGTACTAAGATGATTACTATATGATGGGTTTGGAGTATTTATTATCTTTTAAAGAGCATCACTTACTAAATTATAACATACAGTTTTTAAAGTAATTGTGTNGATTTGTAGCATTTGCTGATTCCCATGGTGGAAACACTTCTGTGTGGTCAAGTTCAAGCTACCAACCCAGAGCTCCTGGGCCACAGGTGGGCAGCCTGCTTTCCTATAGTGTCTCCCCGACCTCAATGTTGTAGGTAAACAGGACTTCAAGAACAGAGAAAATAGCAAAATGTAGTAAGATGATTACTACATGATGGGTTTGGAGTATTTATTATCTTTTAAAGAGCATCACTTACTAAATTATAACATACAGTTTTTAAAGTAATTGTGTTTAACACATAATTACTTACGAAATTACTGAAAATTTGATGATCCATCCTCTATGGCCAGTAGGGCCAGCCCCAGGGCATCACTGCTCTGCACCTCTCGCAGCTTGCACCGAGCTGTATCCATTGCATAAATAGAATGAGATAAAGGCCTAGACTCTCATCTGAAGCAGAAATCCACACGTCATCACTGATGTCTTCATCATCATCGGTAACATCACAACAACAGGATTCGAGAAGACCTGCTTTGAGAAGTCTCATCCCATGCTCACAGGGCTTCCCAATCAGAAACACTTAACAGTGAATCACCCGCTACTCTCTCCAGCTCTTCACCCTATTTGAGCCTAATTTTTCACTGAAGGATTCTTCACTTCATCAAAGTTCACTGAGTGCATTTACCATCAGGGTCCTTTCAGATTCTTCAGAGATTGAGTTTCTACCTTGTAGGTAAATTTCATGTTGAGCTGACAACATGCTAGTCTCTTTCTGTAGGAGCCTTTACTCAGGTTCNGCGATTGTTGCTCTTAACACTTAAGCAATTTCAAAGGTTTTAGGCGCTCTGAAGGGGGACAGAACACAAATAGAAATTTCTTATTATAAATCACAATATCGCAGTATAGAATTTCTATTTCTCAAGAAAGTTCATCATGACTACAGAAGTTTCACGGGTATTGGTAACCATTTCTATCCACCAGAGGGGTTTTTAAAATATCACTCACCAGACATAGACTGGAGACACAAATGCGATGAAGAAGCACCAGCGTCTACTATAAAGTCTGCAGTCATTAGAAAAACACTAAGCACAAAGAATTCAATTTCACACATGCAGCTCAGAAGGCGCATTATGTGTAAGCCAGTGAAGTGTGGCTTTTCATTTAGATCAAATGACTGTTCTGAATTAATCTACTCAGTTTTGATTCCAGGTTTTCTTGTGCATGTACCAAAAGTTAAGTGATAGCTGTCGGTGTCAGCTTGCTTAGCAGAACAACTTCACGTGGAGTTAAACTGAACAGCGGTCTGTCAATGTCATTGTATTGGAATGGACAAAAAGTTTGTTCAGGCTTTTCCGCATGATGTTATAGAAAAAGCTGAACCAACTTTTTGGCTAATCCAATATAACAAAAATGGAAAACCTCTTAAATCTAGGAATTGTTCAGTTTTTCTTTTCATTTAATTCATTGACTCAAAGTAAAGCATTTGGACGTTTATTCTCTTGATGGTGAAATATCTGAGTTTATTGTGAATTCTAGTGCAAATGCAGTTTAAAAGTTCTGCGTTGAATATATTCTTTGTTTTTCACACTGACAATATAAATATATTGATATATTTCAGTGAAATACACCATTATGGTTAAGAACAACATCCTTACTAAAATTAGAAATCTGTGGAGCATGCTTGAAAGTAATCATGCGATGCATTTAACTCATAACTCTGTTCAGACAAGCTGTGATATTCTCCAAATCAACCCAGAAGCTGTGGTTGTCAAAACTTACAGTAACTGAACCACAAAAGAGTGTCAAAACTGACCCTGGACACAAAAGCATCTCTGCGGTCTGTCCGCAGCCCAGCGTCAGTCAAACTTTTAGGGAAGCCTCAGCCTTGAAAAAACTACTTTATAGATCAAGTCTAAAAAAAAAAAATAAAATAAATCAAGTCTAAGGCCTACTGAAGGGTGACAGAATATGCCAGCCCCAAACATGCCACTTTGGCAGAGGTGTTATTTTGAGCTGAAGGCAACTGAGAGGGAACAGACACTAAGAAAAACTCTCTGCTCTCCCTTATTTACTTCAGCAGGACTTACATTTGTAAAGGTAGCTCCCCCCACTCCTTATCGAGAAGGACAGAAGCTAATCTACGGAGGTACCAAGAGGGTCATGTCCAGCTCTTTGAGACCTCACAGACTGTAGTCCAGCGGGCTCCTCTGTCCATGGGATTTCCCCGGCAAGAATACTGGAGTGGGATCCCATTTCAGAGGAACCTAAGCATCAAACTTTACTAACTAATCCTTACCATCCATTAGTTCCAGACTATATTTAATTTTCCGCAGTCTGCTGCCCCAAAAGTTCAACGTCCTTTTCCTTTCTCGTGTCACTGACCTACAGATGTATTGTTCTTTGCTTAAGAGGCTGCAGGAGCCCAAGCTCTGACCTTCTGTCTGAGCTCCTCATCTGTAGACACTCCCATCTGTATGTGTATTGCACGTGTTAATAAATTTCTTTTTTTTTTTCCTTCCTTGTTATTCTGTCTTTTGCCAGAAACCTAGATGGAAAACCTAGGAGAGGAGAGGGAAACTCTTTTTCCTCTCCCATACTACCTGAGCAGTAATTCCTGTACAAGAGTCTTCCAGATTTCTTTGCATTGTGTCCAAAATCAGTTAGCAATATTTAATTGAAGTATTGAACTAATGAGTGTCCTAAACCTTCAGTTTTTGAAGTGCTAAGTAACTATATATCACTGAAAACATTTGCAAGAAGACATTGAAACTAATCCCTATAAAAGTGGGGTGGGGGACCGATTTGAGAAATCAAATTATATACTGGATTTCCATTCTGAAATCTGTAACTAAATTTTCGGAATATGTCTATGGGTGGGAAGAGTCAGGGCCAACTCCTATTTTTAATTAGTGATTTTTATATTGATATCACAAAGAAGTGGAATTGAGAAAACTGATTCTGCTGCAGTGTGGTAGAACTTTCAAAATATGTACAAATAAAAATATTTGGCAAGCTCTGTTCTGTAAAAATGCTTGTCAAAGAAAAGTTCTCGGAGTGAAGCAAAAAACAGTGCTTAAGATAATATTCTGTCAGGAATACGTGCCCATTTTAATTAAAATGTCAGAATCGAGATTACTTTATCAAAACTTTCTTGGAGCTTGCTACAAGCAGAAGTGCGTTTGCTCAGCCACAGAGCACGGTCTGTAGAGCAGCATCCACTGGTGGTGGTGACAATTTTAAATGTTTCACTCACACTGCAACTTTGAAGGAGACTGCAGGCAACTGTAGTTTTTTTTTTTTTTTTCAGTTAAAGAAAACAAGCAAACATATATTTTAAACAGAATGTCTCAGGAGGAGGAACCAGATGGAGCCAGATGGAGACCAGCAAGGACAACACCAGGTGTTGGACTTTGGCTTCGGGGTCAAGAGTCAAGGTCCTTTCCAGGGTGACATGCAAGGGGGAAGCACCTCAGCTGAGGAGGCAGTGTCAGGCTCTAGCTGGCTGGGTGCCAGGCAACAGGGAATGGGCTCACTGGTGCACGCCCTACCACTCTGCATACAGATTACATCATGCATTTTTAAGATGCTGCCTTGGCCAAGTGAAAAAGTGAGTAGGAAATCTTGGTCTAAAGAAATAAGTTCGGGCCCCTGCAATGGCACCCACTCCACTGCTCCTGCCTGGAGAATCCCATGGATGGAGGAGCCTGGCAGGCTGCAGTCCACGGGGTCGCAAAGAGTCGGACACGACTGAGCGACTTCACTTTCACTTTTCACTGTCATGCATTGGAGAAAGCAGTGGCACCCCACTCCAGTGTTCTTGCCTGGAGAGTCCCAGGGCCAGGGGAGTCTGGTGGGCTGCCGTCCATGGGGTCGCACAGAGTCAGACATGACTTAGCAGCAGCAGCCTATTTCACTGTAGTGACACTAAGGATGCAGGGTCAAGTTCCTGCCTCGCCTCGACACACCCACCTCCACCACATCTTTCAACTGCAAGCATGTGCCACTGGCATCCGCTCTCCCTTCTCCCCTTAAAAACATGCTTTTCTCAGCCTGAAGCAGTTGCCTGAGTAACAGACGGGCTCAATGAATATCTGTGGAATGAACAGCTTGATGGGTTTTTAAGTTCTCTCTTTAAGAGAGGAGGTGCTAAAGATTATAGATGCCAGAATAAAACTGCTTTGCCAGTGATATTGGTATTACAGGATGCTGGCATCTGTGTGCACACTACTGCACATCGACGGGTAGGTGTAATGGTGCTAGCATTATCAAGATTGCATGTGACGTGGCCCTCAGTGTTGTGAAAATCCACAAGTATACCTAAAAACCCCTGAAATCCCACTCCCAGTGCACCTGAGATATAGGATTGGAGGCCATGTTTTCCTTGATGTAGAATTGATCACATTAACAAGAGACAGAATCAACACATCATGACTTCCTTCACTAAATAAGTCGTCTGAACTCCAGGTTATTGAGACTCTTGTTTATTTGGCTGCAAGTACGACCTGTGAAGCCACCAAGGACAAATCTGCAAATTGTTATTGTTTAAGTCGCTAAGCCATGTCCAACCCTTTGCGACCCCATGGACTGTAGCCCGCCAGGCTACCATGGGATTTCTCCAAGAATACTGGAGTGGCTTGCCGTTTCCTTCTCCAGGGGAACACTGAAAATACTAATTCTAAACATCATGGGAAACATGATGTTTGTAGAGAGTGAGGTAGATTGTATCACTGTTTACCACTAAAACATATCCCAGAATATAGATGCTATTTGCAATAGACATCATTTCTTTCCCTCACCGAGTTTATAATCAATTGCTAATTATGAGGATAAAGTTGCAATTAAAATCAAACGCACAAGTCACAATATTTTTCTAAGCAAAATTAGCTCCGTAAAGACTCTGTGGGCATTTATTTATACGAAAGTTGGACCTTAAAAATAAGGCTCGGCTGTCTCCAAAGTCCTAGTGAGGGCACTTGGATGCTGTGGGAATATGGCCGCTTCTTAACATCCACCACCAGAAAATGAACTGCTTAAAATCCAGACGGTTACAACATGCAAGGTTGACCTTAACGGGTACAAAATTGGTCCAGGAGGATTTGCAATATTGTCCTACTAGCGCCAGCGGGGGCTGCTGTGCGCCTGCAGTGACAGCTAAATGAAAAGGTGAGGCTTATGAATTTCATGCCGAAGCACCTGTAACGTTTCCAGGAAACCCCACTGATGCAGCCGCTTGCATCTGAAATCTACAGGGTTCACTGCGGGAGAAATGAAGGTCACTGACTGACATTAAAACTGACATGGCTCACATTTCAAAGCCTCAGGGCTGATAAAATACTTCTTCTGTTTTCATACGTAACTGACCCCAAACAGTATGGCTGAGTAATCTCTCTCCTGTGAGTAGGACTTTGAAATTTGACTTTCTCCCTTCTATCGAATAGTGCCTTAAAAGTCTCTATTTATTTTTGATTAACTTATCTTATCTAATTTAGTTTTGGAAAATTCCATTAGATGCAGAAGGGATTTTTAAAAGTAGAGTGTTCCATATAAAAACAACTTGTTTTCTGTCTGTCGCACTGCATAAAATGGATTTACTTTAATTCAGACTAGCAAATACTTANCGGGTAGGTGTAATGGTGCTAGCATTATCAAGATTGCATGTGACGTGGCCCTCAGTGTTGTGAAAATCCACAAGTATACCTAAAAACCCCTGAAATCCCACTCCCAGTGCACCTGAGATATAGGATTGGAGGCCATGTTTTCCTTGATGTAGAATTGATCACATTAACAAGAGACAGAATCAACACATCATGACTTCCTTCACTAAATAAGTCGTCTGAACTCCAGGTTATTGAGACTCTTGTTTATTTGGCTGCAAGTACGACCTGTGAAGCCACCAAGGACAAATCTGCAAATTGTTATTGTTTAAGTCGCTAAGCCATGTCCAACCCTTTGCGACCCCATGGACTGTAGCCCGCCAGGCTACCATGGGATTTCTCCAAGAATACTGGAGTGGCTTGCCGTTTCCTTCTCCAGGGGAACACTGAAAATACTAATTCTAAACATCATGGGAAACATGATGTTTGTAGAGAGTGAGGTAGATTGTATCACTGTTTACCACTAAAACATATCCCAGAATATAGATGCTATTTGCAATAGACATCATTTCTTTCCCTCACCGAGTTTATAATCAATTGCTAATTATGAGGATAAAGTTGCAATTAAAAACAAACGCACAAGTCACAATATTTTTCTAAGCAAAATTAGCTCCGTAAAGACTCTGTGGGCATTTATTTATACGAAAGTTGGACCTTAAAAATAAGGCTCGGCTGTCTCCAAAGTCCTAGTGAGGGCACTTGGATGCTGTGGGAATACGGCCGCTTCTTAACATCCACCACCAGAAAATGAACTGCTTAAAATCCAGACGGTTACAACATGCAAGGTTGACCTTAACGGGTACAAAATTGGTCCAGGAGGATTTGCAATATTGTCCTACTAGCGCCAGCGGGGGCTGCTGTGCGCCTGCAGTGACAGCTAAATGAAAAGGTGAGGCTTATGAATTTCATGCCCAAGCACCTGTAACGTTTCCAGGAAACCCCACTGATGCAGCCGCTTGCATCTGAAATCTACAGGGTTCACTGCGGGAGAAATGAAGGTCACTGACTGACATTAAAACTGACATGGCTCACATTTCAAAGCCTCAGGGCTGATAAAATACTTCTTCTGTTTTCATACGTAACTGACCCCAAACAGTATGGCTGAGTAATCTCTCTCCTGTGAGTAGGACTTTGAAATTTGACTTTCTCCCTTCTATCGAATAGTGCCTTAAAAGTCTCTATTTATTTTTGATTAACTTATCTTATCTAATTTAGTTTTGGAAAATTCCATTAGATGCAGAAGGGATTTTTAAAAGTAGAGTGTTCCATATAAAAACAACTTGTTTTCTGTCTGTCGCACTGCATAAAATGGATTTACTTTAATTCAGACTAGCAAATACTTATGAAAACCTATGGAATGCAAAGACTTATGCAGGACACTGTGGCTCTGGTCACATCTGCACATTGGTCAAGCTTGGACTGATCCTTCACGCAGCCTAGAAATTGGAGCAGAGAGACAATTATGTAGCAGTTTTCTTCAACTCTTTAAAGAGTTGGTTTTTAAACTGTCTTTGGATCTCACTTTATTGCTAGTAGCTTCCTTTTCACAGGCAGCTTGCCTTTTACTGTCCAGTAAGAACTGCATACATGAAGAAGGTAAGGTGTGATGAGAGGAAAATATATAGAGCGCACAGGTCTATATAGGTCTATATAGGTCTTGGTGGGTAGGCTGCTACAACCAGTTCCTTGTGGTAAGAGTACACGCAATTTTTTAAACGTCTTAGTCTCACCTTCTTCATATGTAAGAAAGATAGACATTCAAATAATTTGAAATTAATTTAAGTAAAGAGTTACAGTTCATTAAGCACCATGTTTGAATTTCAAAGGAGGCAATGAGATTGCCTTTATGGAAGGTTATACCCACACAAAGGAGTCTTCTCTCTGAAAGGGTGCCGAGTAGAAAGATTTATTCTCCCTCAAGGCTAGATCAGACTGAGGTGTGCACACTGTTTCAGCCAAGAGTGACTCAGCCCTAATGTAGAGAGATCTTACTCCCACGGGGTCTGGGCACAGTGTGAGGTAGCCTGTTTTGAGCTCAAGACACATCTTTGAAGTTTTCTCTTTCATCTTAAAAAGTTCTAAGGTATTCCATTCCACTGTAGAATGTGCTCCTGCTTATTGTAATATCAATTTGGTATTCTGACTTACCTTTCTCTAGAATGCTACGTAAAATGAACACTCCAAGATACTTCCACACTTAGAGGAAAGAATTCTTGTTCCTGGCATGTTACATTACCTATGAATATATACACTATTTGGGTCAAATAGGAGAAATACGTAGGTCTGCAAGGTCAGAGAAGATCACTGCTGTTATCTCTCTCTCTCTCTCTCTCTCTCACACACACACACACACACACACACACACACCACACATAATGTCAAGGATTTTTCCATTACAGAGACAAAAACTGCTTACTGAAAAAGACCATGTGAAAGATTTCAGTAAAATTCCATGTGATTTTAGTCTCTAGTCTCTCATAATGCTCTTCAGAGACTAATAACTGGATAAAATCGTAAGTCCTTGTCTGACACCAAAAAGTCAAGAAAGAGTTAAACTGATAGAATATAGTCCTTGGTGCCTCAGATGGTAAAGAATCTGCCTGCAATGCGGGAGATCTGGGTTCAATCCCTGGGTTGGGAAGATCCCGTGGAGGAGGGGATGGCAACCCACTCCAGGACTCTTGCCTGGAGAATCTCCATGGACAGAAGAGCCTGGAGTGCTGCAGTCCATGGGGTTGCCAAGAGTTGGACATGACTGAGCAACGAATACTTAGTCCACAGCAACATAAAAGGAACTTCTACATTAATTCTAAATCATAAAAGAAAGCCAAGTGTAACCAAAATTAAAATGTAAATTGACAAGAGATTAGACAAGATATACATTCAAAGGGACCATAACCAAGATACCAATTTCTCATCTCTGTTAAATGAATCAATGAATTCATACCAAAATACTGTCAAATGACAATCAAATCACTCTCCTCCAGAAACACCAAGAACAGGTATAAAAAGACTTTCAGATAAACTTCTACTGATCTCCAAGCCCAAGTGAATCTTTTAAGTGTGCAATCCAAGGTACTGCTTCAATAGGCTACATGAACTATAAGACAAATTTGAAAGCAAGAAAACTGTAAAAAAAAAAAATTATATCAAACAACAATGGCATAAAAAACATAAATCTTAGTGGGAAGAGTTGAGGAAAATTACCAGGTAGCAGTGCTTCTTAGATTTAATGTCCCACTGGGAACTGGACTTTAGAACATATTTCTGGAAGGTTAAATTTTGACTGAAAACGTGGTTCTTTTTTGATTTGTCTTCAGCTTTGTAAACTAAGGACTAATGAATAAAGGTGAAAAGAAGTACAGGAATGCAGCAGGTGCCCTTCGAAGAAGCAAAGAAAGGGCAACAGGGTGGTGATTTTTTTTTTTTCTTTTTGCCAAAAGATATCATGGTAATAATTTTTTTCTATTTTGTATGTTTTCAAATTTTATATTTTTAAAATTTAAGAAGACTCCTTTTATAATGTAAGATTCAAGGTGCAGAAATACTGCATCCCTCTGGGGGCACCGGCTTTCACAGTAAGCCCCAATGTTAGGGGAAGCGCACTGGCCAGGCACCATAGGAACCATCTGCCTGAGCTGTTTTACGACAGAAGGTCCTGGAAATGAACAGGGAACAAATAAGCCTCCACCAACCCAAAGAGTTCGGGAAAGGTCAAAAGGAGACACCACATGTCCGACCACCTCCCAGAATCCTGCTCTCTGGCATCCATCTTGGCTGAAAAAGCCGTGCACCACCGGGAAGGACTCTGAGTCAGAATGATGGGCTAAAGACAACCTGGAAACTGATCCCATCACCATAAGACCCGAGACTGCGAGCCACGAGGCAAGGCTGTTCTCCTGGGTTCCCTTACCCTCCTGCTCTCCATCCAGGCGCCCTTTCCCAGGAAAACCTCTTGCTTTCTCAGCACATGTGTCTCCTCGGACAATTCATTTCCGAGTGTTAGTCAAGAGCCCGGTTTCGGGCCCTAGAAGGGGTCTCCCTTCCTGCAACACCAAGATGCACATACTGGTTTGGGAAGGAATGAATGTCTCACTTTGGCAGTGCCAATCTCATTTTCATTTGGCTGAGTGTTATTTCCGAGCCCAGCTGAGGCGTCCAGAAAGGTGCTGAGCCTTTTTGATGGGGCTGCCACAGGGGACACTAAACAGCAGAGCTGTTCTGCCTTCAAGCGCACAGTTTCTGTTCTTGGCTCAAGTCTTTGCCTTTTGTTCAGTTCACTATTTTTAACTCCTAAACCTAAGACTGATAAAACTAATAACCTTGAGTGGAGGAAGATCAAGACACTATTCTGAATAAGTACAGGTCGCTGCAAAGCTGGACAGCAGATGGGAACGTTCTAGTTCACATGAAGCCTCAGGATGGTTTAACCTGTGAATAGTTCACTCTGTTCTTTAAGAGAGAGGAAAATATTCTACATACACTATTTTACAAACGCAAAAGATACATATCAGGTACCTGAATTAAAACTTAAGCCTACTATCTAGAAATGAATAGCACATTTACCTTATACATTTTTCTACATATCATAGCCACATACGTGTCATCTGGAAAGCAGTACCATTGAAAGCCTCATTTTTTATTTCTGCGTTTGGCAGAAGACAGGACCACAAACAAGCACTTTTTCAAATAATACTATCGATTTATAAGCTGTGAACAAGGATTATTCCTACCTTTTGCGGTTCTTCAGAACCAGTCAGAGCCTTATAGATTCGCTACTTTGATTCCTGGATTTTATAAGGAACCTGAAGGCTTAATAGATTGTTATATTGCTAAGGTCAACAGTTAGATTAGTGACACTGGAGCTCCTTGAAAATAAGTTATTATACACTTGCAAAGATCTTTTTTTAAAATGGGGATTATCATTAAGAAGGTAGAAGAAAGATGTCAATCTCTTTTTATATAAAAGTACATGTTTATAAGCACAAAAATGAATGAAATTATTATTTTGCTACCAATTCTCTACAATCTATTTCTGAGGATAGAAGCAGGATAAATGCTTCCTAATTCATTCTAGGAGACCAGCATTACCTTAATACCAAAACCAGACAAAGACAATTCAAGAAAACTACAAATCAATATCTCTCATGAATACAAAAGCAAAAATCCTTGACAAAATATACAAAATTGAATCCAAAAACGTATAAAAAAGTATCGTACACAATGACCAAGTGGGATTTATCCTAGGTTTATAAGGCAGATTCAACACTGAAAAATGAATTAATGTAATCCATTACATCAAGAGACTAAAAAAGAGAAATCACATGATAATACCAATAGATGCAGAAAAAAAAATCTGACAAAGTCTCAAACATGTTCACAATAAAAACTGTCAGTAAACGAGGATCAGAAGAGGACTTCCTTAACTTGAATATTCTATCAACAAAATATCTGTTACTGATGTCATATCTAATGGCCAGAAACTTGAACTTTCCCACTAACATCATGTATGAGATAAGGCAGTGCTCGCCTACTATTCCTTTCAATGTTGTACTGCAAGTACTAACTAAATAAGGCAACAAGGCAAGGAAAGGGCATAAAATAAACAAATCGGGAAAGAGGACAAAATTGTCTTTGCTCACAAATGACAAGATAATCGAGGCAGAAAATCCAAGAGAATCAACCAAAAGAACCCTAGAAATAATAAGCACTCACAGCAAGGTTGCAAGGTCCAAGGTTAGCATGCAAAAGTCAATTTCCATCCTACATAGCAACAACGAATATGTGCAATTTGAAATAAAAACACAATGCCATTTACATGAGCAGTTGAAAACTGAAGTACTCAGGCATGAATCTAACAAAATATAAAATAAGACTTACATGAGGAAAGCTACAAAACTCTGATAAATGAAACCAAACAGGAACTAAATAAATGGAGGTACTTCATGTTTGTGGAAATAAAAATTCAACATTATCAAGATGTGGGTTCTTCCCAAATCGAAACACACAGGCAATGCAGTCTCAATCAAAAGCCTGATATTCTTTTATGGACATCAACAAACTGATTTTAAAGCTTAGATGGAGCTGAAATGACCAAAAATAGTCAAAACAGTATGGAATGAAAAAACAAAGCTGGGGGACTGACATTACCTGACTTCAACTTAATGATGAAGCTACATTAATTAAGTCAGTACCGTGCTGGTGAAAGAACAAACACAGAGATCAGTGGGACAGAATAAAAGCCCAGAAATAGACCCTGTAAATGGAGTCAACTGGTTTTTGGCAAAAGAGCAAAGGCAAGACAGTAGCGCAGATCTCTTCTGTTCCGAGTTTCAGATCCTTACCTGATGTCCGTACAGGTTATGCAGCTGATGTCTCGACTGTTTGTTGTGATCAGGTTCAAAGCTACTGATGTTTCCTTGTCAGAGGTCGGGTGTGCTCCACATTTAAAGAAAAATTCCTGAAAGAATGAGAAATATGATCACTGACATGGAATCCGGTTGCTCATGTACCCCCTAAACATGTTCACAGTCAAGAATCTCTTCAGGAGAAGAAGAGTATCATCAGATTATAGATGAGTCTGAAATAAGACAACATCCCCTCTTTTGAGGGAAACTAATGCCCTTGGGGCAAATTATTCAATAAACCTCCTTTTTAAGAAGGTTCCAAGTGTCTGCTAGTCTCTCTGTCTTTTTCTTTTTCAACCAAGGAGTTGTGGGAGCACTCTGGACCCCCTGCTCACCTCTTGATAAGTGAGTCTGGGAGAATAACACAGTGTGAATGGAGGAGGAAGCCTACAGTACATCTCGACAATGAGGAAGCATCTCGACAATGAGGAAGCATCTCGGCAATGAGAAAGAGGAGACCCTGAGCCCTGAAACGATTGGTCCAAAGTCAAACAGTCAGAGGTGAAAGCAGGAAGCAACCCAGGTTTCCTAAAGTGGAAGGCAGTGCTTTTCTACAGGGTCCCCTCATAGCTGGTCAGTGAGAAGCAAGAATATAGTGCCAGGTAAGAAATAGAGGGACGCCAACTATTGATAAGCACGCATGGATTGTAGACAGAGGAGGAGACGGTTGGATGGCATCATCGACTCAACAGATATGAATTTGAGCAAGTTCCAGGGGTGGGTGAAGGACAGGGAAGCCTGGCATGCTGCAGTCCCTTGGGACACAACTGAGCGACTGTACTGTAGACTTAGGGAGGGGCGGAGTGTACCTCTCCCCAGCCTGACTTACAGTCTGCCCCTCATTCTGCACACTTCAGCATCCCAGCATTCCCTGAGAATCTCACCTGCCCACGCCCTTTGTCAGGTAGCTGGGAATGTTCTAAACCCAGGCCTCTTTTCATCTTAGTTCATTTCTCAGCCCCATCCTGCCACATACTCCTTTATCTTAGCTGCTGATGTAAGTCACATCCTTGGTTTTTTTTTTTTTTTTTTTTGGTTGTATGCACCCTGCTGCTGGGAAAGGCTGAGGGCAGAAGGAGAAGAGGGCATCAGAGGTTGGTTGGTATCACTGATGCACAGGACTAGAACTCGGGCAAACCCTGGGAGATGCTGAGGGAAAGGGCTGCCTGGTGTGCTGCAGTCCATGGGGTCGCAGACGGTCAAACAAAACTGGGCAACTGAACAACAAAAGCTCACTGGCGCTTAGTCCCCTGACCAGGCCAGAGACCGAACCCAGCGAAGGACAGTGAGAGTGCAGCGTCTTGACCACTGGGTACCAGGGGATTCCCAAGTCACAGTCCTTTGTACTTGTCTTATTTTTCCTACTGTTTTTCTATTTGTTTGCATAGTCCCTCTTCCCCCGCACCCCACACACCAAGGTGTTGGGCCAGTAAATACTGTACTTCTTATCAAACAGTACGCACACCGTCCATGGTAATAATACCATGAAACTAAATTTTCTGCCACTACAAAAACTCCATATAAATGTAACAGAGGAAGAACAGAAGGACTCTCGCATGTACATTTAATCCTCAATTCCATGTGTGTATCACTACTTGTATATAGAAAGCATTTTCCTTTAAACATTAGACCCGGTGTCAGTAAACTTTATTGCAGCACCATATATTAAAGGGGTTCAGCTTTGCAGGCCATATGGTCTTTGCTGCACCGCTCAACTCTGAATTATTGTCTAAAAGCAGCCATGGACCATATGCAAATGAATGGATGTATCTGTATCCTAATAAAACTTTATTTACAAAAATATGCGTCAAACTGAATTTTGCCAACAGGCAAAGACTGACACTTTCAGCTTGAGCTTCCCAACTGGCACTAGTGGTTAAAAATACACACACACACACACACAAATACCATCTGCCAATGCAGGAGATATAAGAAACCCAGGTTCAATCCCCGGGTCAGGAAGATCCCCTGGAGGAGGGCATAGCAACCCACTCTTGCCTGGAGACCCCTATGGACAGAGGGGCCTGGGCTATGGTCCATAGGGCCACAAAGTCAGATATAGCTGAAGGGACTTAACATGCATGCAAAGATTGCCCACATCTGCAGTGGACCTTGAAATATTTATGGGCTGTCTTACATATATTTGTATCCTAACAGTGGATGGCAAAGGACAAGCAATTAGGTATATTTTCTTAAAAAAAAAAATCAGTAGATTTATTTAATGAATGCCACCAATGTTTCTTTATACATCTGACATCATCACTCTTAAACTGCCTTTTCCCTACTTATAACCAAACTAACTAAGGGCTCCCCTGGAGGCTCAGTGGTAAACATCCACTTGCAATGCAGGAGATGCAGGTTCAATCCCTGGGTCAGGAAAATTCCCTGGAGAAGGAAACGGCAACCCACTCCACTATTCTTGCCTGGAGAATCCCATGGGCAGAGGAGCCTGGCGGTCACACGCAGGGGCTCACATACAGTGCATGGGGTCTCAAACAGTAGAACATGACTTCACAGCTAAACAGCAGCAAACCAAACTGACCTCCTTCTCCTCTGAGCACAGACCCAGAGAGCCACACCTGTGGGTCTCTAAGCCCAATGTACATAAGAATCACCTGGGAGGCTTGTTGAGCGACTTTGCAGGGACCCACCCCAGAGGTTCTGACACTGGGCTCAGGATCTGCATTTCCAGCAAGTTGCCAGGTGACGACTGTCACTGCAGCTCTGGGGACCACACTTTTCAAAACTACTGAGTTAGAGCAGCATTAAAAGCAAAGGGCGTAAACTACTTATTCTTTCAGAAAACAAGGGCTGTAGCAAGCTCACTTAGCGCATCTGAAAATAATGGCACGTCTCAGGTAAAATGTGTCAAACTCCTCTGTACAGAGAAATGTCCCCAAGCCAGGAATTTGGAGCCCAGGATGTTCTTCAGAACAAGTGCCTTATCAATTTCAGGTGGTATAGGTTAGGCAGAACCCCCCCACCTAGGGCAAGTGACAGAGTAGCTGACCCCCAGCCTACAGTCCGCAGCCCCAGGGAGGCAGCTGTGCCAGCGGTGCCGCTGTGATGACGGGATGAGCGGCTGGTGGGAGCCCGTTCAGGCGTGCCTGCGGGGTCCTGCATGGCTTCCCGAAGCAGCATGGACATCACACTGATTGCTTTTGCTTTCTCTCTTAACACGGAAGGCCATCCTTTTCACTCTCTCTTTTTTTTTTGAAATGATATNAAAATTTAAGAAGACTCCTTTTATAATGTAAGATTCAAGGTGCAGAAATACTGCATCCCTCTGGGGGCACCGGCTTTCACAGTAAGCCCCAATGTTAGGGGAAGCGCACTGGCCAGGCACCATAGGAACCATCTGCCTGAGCTGTTTTACGACAGAAGGTCCTGGAAATGAACAGGGAACAAATAAGCCTCCACCAACCCAAAGAGTTCGGGAAAGGTCAAAAGGAGACACCACATGTCCGACCACCTCCCAGAATCCTGCTCTCTGGCATCCATCTTGGCTGAAAAAGCCGTGCACCACCGGGAAGGACTCTGAGTCAGAATGATGGGCTAAAGACAACCTGGAAACTGATCCCATCACCATAAGACCCGAGACTGCGAGCCACGAGGCAAGGCTGTGCTCCTGGGTTCCCTTACCCTCCTGCTCTCCATCCAGGCGCCCTTTCCCAGGAAAACCTCTTGCTTTCTCAGCACATGTGTCTCCTCGGACAATTCATTTCCGAGTGTTAGTCAAGAGCCCGGTTTCGGGCCCTAGAAGGGGTCTCCCTTCCTGCAACACCAAGATGCACATACTGGTTTGGGAAGGAATGAATGTCTCACTTTGGCAGTGCCAATCTCATTTTCATTTGGCTGAGTGTTATTTCCGAGCCCAGCTGAGGCGTCCAGAAAGGTGCTGAGCCTTTTTGATGGGGCTGCCACAGGGGACACTAAACAGCAGAGCTGTTCTGCCTTCAAGCGCACAGTTTCTGTTCTTGGCTCAAGTCTTTGCCTTTTGTTCAGTTCACTATTTTTAACTCCTAAACCTAAGACTGATAAAACTAATAACCTTGAGTGGAGGAAGATCAAGACACTATTCTGAATAAGTACAGGTCGCTGCAAAGCTGGACAGCAGATGGGAACGTTCTAGTTCACATGAAGCCTCAGGATGGTTTAACCTGTGAATAGTTCACTCTGTTCTTTAAGAGAGAGGAAAATATTCTACATACACTATTTTACAAACGCAAAAGATACATATCAGGTACCTGAATTAAAACTTAAGCCTACTATCTAGAAATGAATAGCACATTTACCTTATACATTTTTCTACATATCATAGCCACATACGTGTCATCTGGAAAGCAGTACCATTGAAAGCCTCATTTTTTATTTCTGCGTTTGGCAGAAGACAGGACCACAAACAAGCACTTTTTCAAATAATACTATCGATTTATAAGCTGTGAACAAGGATTATTCCTACCTTTTGCGGTTCTTCAGAACCAGTCAGAGCCTTATAGATTCGCTACTTTGATTCCTGGATTTTATAAGGAACCTGAAGGCTTAATAGATTGTTATATTGCTAAGGTCAACAGTTAGATTAGTGACACTGGAGCTCCTTGAAAATAAGTTATTATACACTTGCAAAGATCTTTTTTTAAAATGGGGATTATCATTAAGAAGGTAGAAGAAAGATGTCAATCTCTTTTTATATAAAAGTACATGTTTATAAGCACAAAAATGAATGAAATTATTATTTTGCTACCAATTCTCTACAATCTATTTCTGAGGATAGAAGCAGGATAAATGCTTCCTAATTCATTCTAGGAGACCAGCATTACCTTAATACCAAAACCAGACAAAGACAATTCAAGAAAACTACAAATCAATATCTCTCATGAATACAAAAGCAAAAATCCTTGACAAAATATACAAAATTGAATCCAAAAACGTATAAAAAAGTATCGTACACAATGACCAAGTGGGATTTATCCTAGGTTTATAAGGCAGATTCAACACTGAAAAATGAATTAATGTAATCCATTACATCAAGAGACTAAAAAAGAGAAATCACATGATAATACCAATAGATGCAGAAAAAAAAATCTGACAAAGTCTCAAACATGTTCACAATAAAAACTGTCAGTAAACGAGGATCAGAAGAGGACTTCCTTAACTTGAATATTCTATCAACAAAATATCTGTTACTGATGTCATATCTAATGGCCAGAAACTTGAACTTTCCCACTAACATCATGTATGAGATAAGGCAGTGCTCGCCTACTATTCCTTTCAATGTTGTACTGCAAGTACTAACTAAATAAGGCAACAAGGCAAGGAAAGGGCATAAAATAAACAAATCGGGAAAGAGGACAAAATTGTCTTTGCTCACAAATGACAAGATAATCGAGGCAGAAAATCCAAGAGAATCAACCAAAAGAACCCTAGAAATAATAAGCACTCACAGCAAGGTTGCAAGGTCCAAGGTTAGCATGCAAAAGTCAATTTCCATCCTACATAGCAACAACGAATATGTGCAATTTGAAATAAAAACACAATGCCATTTACATGAGCAGTTGAAAACTGAAGTACTCAGGCATGAATCTAACAAAATATAAAATAAGACTTACATGAGGAAAGCTACAAAACTCTGATAAATGAAACCAAACAGGAACTAAATAAATGGAGGTACTTCATGTTTGTGGAAATAAAAATTCAACATTATCAAGATGTGGGTTCTTCCCAAATCGAAACACACAGGCAATGCAGTCTCAATCAAAAGCCTGATATTCTTTTATGGACATCAACAAACTGATTTTAAAGCTTAGATGGAGCTGAAATGACCAAAAATAGTCAAAACAGTATGGAATGAAAAAACAAAGCTGGGGGACTGACATTACCTGACTTCAACTTAATGATGAAGCTACATTAATTAAGTCAGTACCGTGCTGGTGAAAGAACAAACACAGAGATCAGTGGGACAGAATAAAAGCCCAGAAATGGACCCTGTAAATGGAGTCAACTGGTTTTTGGCAAAAGAGCAAAGGCAAGACAGTAGCACAGATCTCTTCTGTTCCGAGTTTCAGATCCTTACCTGATGTNGAGCACAGACCCAGAGAGCCACACCTGTGGGTCTCTAAGCCCAATGTACATAAGAATCACCTGGGAGGCTTGTTGAGCGACTTTGCAGGGACCCACCCCAGAGGTTCTGACACTGGGCTCAGGATCTGCATTTCCAGCAAGTTGCCAGGTGACGACTGTCACTGCAGCTCTGGGGACCACACTTTTCAAAACTACTGAGTTAGAGCAGCATTAAAAGCAAAGGGCGTAAACTACTTATTCTTTCAGAAAACAAGGGCTGTAGCAAGCTCACTTAGCGCATCTGAAAATAATGGCACGTCTCAGGTAAAATGTGTCAAACTCCTCTGTACAGAGAAATGTCCCCAAGCCAGGAATTTGGAGCCCAGGATGTTCTTCAGAACAAGTGCCTTATCAATTTCAGGTGGTATAGGTTAGGCAGAACCCCCCCACCTAGGGCAAGTGACAGAGTAGCTGACCCCCAGCCTACAGTCCGCAGCCCCAGGGAGGCAGCTGTGCCAGCGGTGCCGCTGTGATGACGGGATGAGCGGCTGGTGGGAGCCCGTTCAGGCGTGCCTGCGGGGTCCTGCATGGCTTCCCGAAGCAGCATGGACATCACACTGATTGCTTTTGCTTTCTCTCTTAACACGGAAGGCCATCCTTTTCACTCTCTCTTTTTTTTTTGAAATGATATGAATCCTTCAAAGGTCAATTCAAGGGTATTATGGAAGAGAGTTAAGCCCAAACTTGACTATCAAAACAAGACATCTGGAGGACATGACTGATCCTTGTGAAATACACAGACTGCTTTTGCAGACCTGAAAAAAATCCTCACTCATAACAAAAAGTAATACCTCCAGAATAGCTGAGTTGGCTGGCCTATTGAGGAAGTATTTCACATAGAGATAAATAGATAGAATTTATATTTTTTCTGAGATTGCAGAAAGCTACTGGTAGACATTCAGCTAACAAATCACAAACTGCTCTAACACTACATAAAACTCTGCCAGATAAAAGTCAAAATCCTTTTTACTGGAGGAAGGAATTTTACAATCAATAGTTTCAGTTCAGTTCAGTTGCGTCCTACTCTGCGACCCCATGAATTGCAGCATGCCAGGCCTCCCTGGCCATCACCATCTCCCAGAGTTCACTCAAACTCATGTCCATCAAGTTGGTGATGTCATCCAGCCATCTCATCCTCTGTAGTCCGCTTCTCCTCCTGCCCCCAATCCCTCCCAGCATCAGAGTCTTTTCCAATGAGTCAACTCTTTGCATGAGGTGGCCAAAGTACTAGAGTTACAGCTTCAGCATCAGTTCTTCCAAAGAACACCCAGGGCTGATCTCCTCTAGAATGGACTGGCTGGATCTCCTTGCAGTCCAAGGGACTCTCAAGAGTCTTCTCCAACAGCACAGTTCAAAAGCATCAATTCTTCAGAGCTCAGCTTTCTTCACAGTCCAACTCTCGCATCCATACATGACTACTGGAAAAACCATACAGACTTTTATTGGCAGAGAAATGTCTCTGCTTTTGAATATGCTATCTAGGTTGATCATAACTTTTCTTTCAAGGAGTAAGCGTCTTTTAATTTCATGGCTGCAATCACATTTGCAGTGATTTTGGAGCCCCCCCCAATAAAATCTGACACTGTTTCCCCATCTATTTTCCATGAAGTGATGGGACTGGATGCCATGATCTTTGTTTTCTGAATGTTGAGCTTTAAGCCAACTTTT